>CAWUFW010002952.1:1800000-1988553 GCA_963921515.1 Calotriton arnoldi
GGTGGGGTATCCTCGATGCAGTGGTGCTGCCCTGCTCTGGAGGTCGATTACCTAAGATGTCCATGGACTGTTGTGGGTCATCAGTGTCGGAAGTGTGGAGGTCCTCTTCAGCATCACTGTAGAGTTGTCTGGTCTGCTCTGCTGGAGGTGTTGTTTGTCCCTCTGCAATGTGAAGGGGAGATGCTTGTTGACATTGTGTTGGCATGTATGTTGCCGCATTGTTCACGTTTACATACAGACTGCATGTAATGTACATTGTAACTGTTTGGGAGGGGCAGACTATTTGATGGGCAGACTATTTGATGCGGGACAGTGGACATTTGGACTACATGACGTAGGTGAGGTTGTACACGTACATTTGCATCTCACAGTTTCCTGCTATGCCAGATGTGATTGGCCATTTTCTACGCACAGGCAGACCCAGTTGTGTCCTCTGTTCTGCAGTGTAGGTGTTGGACTGTGTACCACATTGTCGTCCATGTGGATGTGCTGTCATTGCTATGTGTGTGTGCTGCATTGTGTGGGAGTCGCACCTGCAGCTGTGATTTTGCTGCCCCTTATCCCTTGGAGGCGGTGTGCCTTTGGCTTTTGTGCTTTTGTGGTGCTGTTATGTTGGCGACTTGGGTCATTTGTGCTCGTGGACGGTTTTTGTACTCTTGTGCATTGTTTGTCTGCAGATGTGTTGTTGACGTCAGTAGTTGTTTGTGCACGTGGATATGTCAGAGTGTGACCTGCTCCTTTCCGGATGTGGTCCACACTCAGCCACCTCAGTCTCGTGGCGTGCACAGTGTCATGGTGATTGTACTCCAGCCATGCTGCTCGTCATGTGGTGTCACTTGCATTGTCAGTGTGGCTCTCACATACGCATCTTTGCTGTGTTTCACACGGGTGCATGTGTGTGTTGTGTAATTGGTGATGTGTGGGGTGGGACCCCTTTGGGCACATGGTGGACGGGGGCCTACTTGATGTTTGTATGTGTGCTGCAGTGTGCCACGGGGATCAGGGACATGACCCACGGTCGTTGTGGGTGTGGGGTGTGCTACACGTCGTTGTGCATGTGTGCCATTGTGCCCGCCCATCCCCACAGTCCCTGTTCATTACTCACCCTGTTGCTGTTGTGTCAGGTCATGTCGAGCAGTGTCCGGACTCCCGACTCCTTGCACCGTCTCCACACTGATGACTGTGGCCGCCATTTGCTCCAGCTCCTCCTGTGGCGCAGGACTCCCACCTCCATTCGCCGTTGCTGCCTTCCTGTTGGCAGCGGGTTTCTGCTTGGTTTGGCTTTTCACATCGTGCCAGCGCATCTGGACCTCCTCGACACTCAGGCTGCAATCACGATGGAATGCCTTTTTTCCGTCTGTGTTGCCAATGACACAGTGGAGGTGACGGACAGTTGTTGTTGGTGCTCTGTCAGCTCCGTGACGACGATCCGGTTGTCATGCGGACTGTACCCCGTCTTCCTCTTCCTCTTCTCCTTGGCCTTCCCCGACCCCGAGGTTCCTTGCTGGTGGTCTGTGGGGCTTGTGGGGTTCGCGTTGACCTGGGCACCCGCTCCGGGTGCCTCCATGTTGCTACGCAGTTTATTTTGTTTATGGTGTGTTTTTCTTGTTCAGCTTTTATAGTGCATTTTCCCGCATGACGCGTGGGGATTGCAGGCCTGTCGCTGGTTATCGCTGATTTTTGTATCGCGGTTGGCCTCATCGCAACTTTATTCGCGTTCGTGTTTCGCAATTTTGCAGCGTCGCGTTAATTGTAACGCGGTCATTTGACGCGTTATCGTGGGGCTATCGCATGGTGCCGCCAGGTTGGGAATACTTCGTTAACACGGAGTTGTTTTCCCACGATAGACTGCGATGTGAAGGGTTGCGTTAAGCTACACTTGCGGTGGTTATCACACGTTCTTGAGAATATGCCGCTATGACTTGACTGACTTGGAATTTACGGTAGAGCGTTTAGTATCATTAGCTCTCATTCTTAGAAAAAATGGCGGTCTGCCTGCGGGAAGAAAGCCAAAGGCAACAGTAGGAGGCTTAGTGAGATCCCGGTAACAACTTCATTAGCTGCTGGCAGATTTCTTCGAAAACCCTGGAACGGTGGAACAGTGTGATTAAACACCTCTCCCAGAAAGGGCTGTCACTTTCCCATATTTTATCACAAAACGACACCCGTGGGTTATTTAAATATGTAGAAGGTACTTGTCAAGGTGAAATAGGAATCTGTGAGAATTATATCTGACAGGATTTGGGCTTCAAAACGAATTAATGTGATGGTTGAATGTGGTGCACACAGTGCTGGAAGCCAGAATATAAATTGGAAATTGCATGTCACATCAGTTATTAATGAAAGAGAGTTCTGGAGAGGGGTCCCCGTTGTCTCTTGAGTTCTTTTTGCTGGTGCAAAAATTATTAGAAAATATAAATATGGGACAAATTTACTAATATTTCACTCAGTGCAGTGCAGCAACCAAACGTTTCACTGCTGTGTTTCGTTTAAGCAAGAGTGCAGGAAAGCACCATATCTTCAATGATATGGTGCTGCTGCTTGCTTTCTAAATGCTGGAGAACAATGAAGCTTGCTTAAGCCACACACACACACCTTTGCACGATGCTGCAATGGTGTGTGCATTAGTCTAGCATCAGTTTAGTAGTGGAAGGGTATTCTTCCAGTATAGAACACTTTGCTTAGTGAAACTTTCAAACTTTTGCCAATTTGTATGTGTTCTGTACCGTGAAGCACGCATGCAATGTCTGAAAAGTTTGGAGAAATAAAGAGGCATCATTTTTTGGAGCAAAGCCCTGTCTTCCATTGTTAGTATTTATATTTTTATATAGTTTATATAAAAAAAACAATAGGTGGTTGCATGGGAGCGTCAAAGTGCCACATATGGGATACCCCTTAACTCAAAGTAAAGTGGACAAGTTTTGCACTGGAAAGTAAATACCAAGGGGCAGATTTACAAGAAGGTGCCGCAGCTTGGCTCCGCAAGCCCTTTGGCTGCGCCACGCTGCGGCACCTTCAGAGCACAGGAATGCGACATATTTACAATGATATGTTGCATTCCTGTGCTCTCCCCTGCGCTGGCGCACAAACAGCTGCAATGTGCCAGCGCAGGCACCCTTGCACCATGGTGCAAGGATGCCTGCGTCATGGGGAGATTGTTTTTGTGCAGGAAGGGGCACCTTCCTGCACAAAAACAATCACTACAGGCATTTTCCTCTTTCAATGCGTGCTATAGAATGCAGCACGCATTGAAAGAGGGAAAAAACAAGGAGAAATGAAAACATTTCTCCTCGTTGCACCTCGCTACGCCACCCCTAGGGTGGCGTAGCATACTGACGCATTTCCAGGTTTAGGATTCCTCGTAAATCTGGAAATGTGTCTGGTTCCATGGGTGTTGTGTGGGAACACCCACAGCAACACCCATGGAACGCCCCTTTCACGCACAGTGCTGCGTGTAAAGGGGCCTTATTTACAAGGACAGGAAAAGCCACGCTGGGTGGCTTTTCCTGTCCTTGTAAATATGGGGCAGTGAAATGCGCTTCCAGTGCGTCACAAAAAGTGACATACTGGCAGCGCAAGGGGCTTGTAAATCTGCCCCCCAATCATTACTTTTCGGCGGTTGCTGTCACCTTTTGCGACTTTGCACCAGTGCAAAGTGTTGATACATCTATCCCATGTTCTACTGCAGGATAAAAGGTATTGTTTTCAAATATTTTTCCATGTCATAGAAATGAATGCAACAAACAACAAAGTGATGAAAGGAGTGCTTGAATCAATTTCATCCACTAACAAATCGCTCAAACCCACAATCCACTCCATTGTTTTTCACTGACTGTACCATTCTAGCTAGAGACCAGCCATATGCAAATCAGCCTTGGCTCTGTTCCCATAGAAGAAGTGTAGAGTTTGAACTGCCTGTTAGCAGTGTTGCTGAATTTTGAGGGACCCCCAACCCTGAAAAAAAATAAAAGACATTGCATTTAGAAAATGGGGGAGTAAAACATACTCGACGTGACTGCAGATGGGAATGTTGCACTTTATGGGGAGGTTTCAAGTTTCAGACTGAGAGTTTCAAACCGAGTCATGATAGAATTGCTTGGGTTATGAGAGAGACTCATCACATTGTGCAAGTCTATACAGAGGTGGAGGAGCAGCACTACACAACTGGAGAAGATTGGGAGAGGCTAGATCATGTCTAAAGTAGAAAGTTGTGCCATGGATAGTTCAGACATATTATAATGACCTGACATTTGAGACAGATATTTTAAAATTAATGTCCAGCTGTCATATTTGATAGCCTATTGGTTCTTTGTTCCTCATTCAGGATTTGGAAGGTGGCCCAACAAACCCGTGGGGCAGCGAAGACCTCAAGTAGTCTACTCAAGCCACAGCACTATACCAAATGATGCCTTGTTTGCTGAAAGTGCTTCCGCTGACACATCAGGAACAGTTTTGGCAACACTGCACAGTTCTTCCTGACCAACAATATCATGGCTGGCTGGTGGACAAGTTGCCATCTTTTAGTTTTTCAAACACAAGGACCTGCATTGTATATTTCTGCTGAATCCTGCCATGCGATGGAAAACGGCATCAGAAGCCCTGCTATAAAGAGTGCACCCCTTCCATTGGCACGCGACCAGTGGTTCTGTGGCTGCTAGCCTACCGGAAAGGTGTGTTCAAAGGCTGATTTTACACAGTTGACAAAAACACAGCTCCACTACCTCTGAATGAGGCTGGGAAGCCAAGAGTGGAGATGGTATCTGCCAATGTTTGGCAGATACCTCATCATTACTCGACTCTAAATTACGCCTTTTCACTCTTTCTACTTTCATGACTATTTCATGAGACACAGGCCCTACCATGTCTCAGTTGTTGCCCTAGTTTGAAATTATTTATTCTCACTTGGATCTGTTTCAAGTTTTCTTAAATTGATTTACTTTTTCCCCTCAGACAGTGGTGGTTGATTGATTGATTACCAAATCGCAAAATGGGTTTGCGATTCGGTATTTGGAAGGGGTTTGTTTAGGGCGTCTCTTCCAAATACCGAATCCTAACGGTATGCATGAATGTTTTCTGACCGTGAATGCGTCGCAAAACATTTCCATATTACCACCTACTTCAAGTAGGTGGTAACCCATTCGCAAATGGGAAGGGGTCCCCAAGGGACCCCTTCCCCTTTGTGAATGATTGTAAAAGCATTTTTAAGAGCAGGCACTGGTCCCACGGACCACTCCCTGGTCTTAAAAAATGAAAAGAAAACTTTTCATTTTACTTTTTGTAAAGCATCTTGTTTTTGCTTTAAGGAAAACGGGTTGCTTTACAAAAAAAGATTGCTTTATTTAATAGCAATTACAGACATGGTGGTCTGCTGACCTCAGCAGGCCACCATCCCCGTGATTTTTGCGATTCCTAGGGGGTCGCTAATTGCGATCTCCCTCATTAATATTAATGAGGTAGAGCGATTTGCAACTCCCTAGGAATCGGTATATGAAACTCCTGGAGTTTCATGCATTGGAAATTCCGATTACCTAATTGCGATTCTCAGTAAATCGCAAATAGGTAATCGCAATTTCCAATTATGATACATGTGGCCCTATATTTCTTAAGTACGAAAGTGAAACAGTATACATAAAACATAGTTTTCCTTCATGCCAGTCAGTGATTCTTTTCTGTCAAAATCAGCCCTTTTTTCTAGTAATTCAGATAGCCATTTTGAGATCTTCCTCTGAATTCAATTGCACAATATAGATTCCTTCAAACAACCACTTCTCAAAGAGTATCATGTTCATTCCACTTACTGAAAGGTCACAAGCCTATGATCAGACCATGCTCTCGTAATGAACAACACTCCATTATCTAAAATATTTATTTGCACTGCAAAGCTGGATTGCTCTGTATGAGCAGCAATGCTTGTCAGACAGGATTGCACAAATTAATCACTCAATAAAAGTGGACCGTTTAGCCCTCTTTACCACTCTTCATGGTACATGAACTCTGGCAATAATGTGCTAATGGTGGGCAACTGGAAAAAATGTTGCCATGATGTTTCTCAGTAGCCCCAAAGGTAGAAGCAGCAGAGATCCAGTAAGACCCCGTAATAATACACTTTCTCGGAACTATATGAGCTTTGGTGACCCACAAGTACCATGCCACATTTAAGAGCATCACGAGAATGGTCTTAAATGGGGTTGAGTGCCACAACCTCTCCCAAGTCTGTAATCTGTTAAATGGTAGAGGTGGTTTTTGTGGTTAGGGGACCTACAAGCGCAGGCAATTTGCTTGGCTGATGTGGATCACACCACTCTGTTTTCTAGCAAAGCAGAGCAAAGGGCCTCAGTAAGGGACTTCTGTTCACCCATTTTACCTCCTGCTTCTTCAATTAAATGGACACATGAACATTGAAGTGCAACTATGACAGTAAAGAGTCTTGTGCTCCCTGGGATTGAAAATTATACCAAATCATGCTAGCAAACAGGTATGTCATAGCTTTTTGCAAACCTGTGTCAAAAGGTTTGTGGGGTTCCAAGTGTCAAAAAAATCTGTTGTGAATATAAACTCTGAAGGAAAGAGAAAACATGCCAGCTCCACTATCTGGCACAACTAGTGGTTTTTACTGTTAGCTGCTTCATTAATAATACTGAAGCCTACTTCAAAATCCATAAATAGATTTTGCAGCACAAGAGCAAGGCCTTGAAAAAAAAGCATGGGGCCTATGAAAAGAGGCTTGCCTGGCCCACCCCTTCCGACAGCCATGCTACCAACTTGCTTTCATTAATGTATGTTGGCTTTAATGTGCAATGTAGTACTTTTTGGTTAGTTCTAATAGCATATTCTGCTATAAACATGTCCTCTTTAACTACACAAAGTCGCTTCATACATCAGTGTTCTAAGGATATCAGCTGTTAATTTTAAGATCGCTATTGCCAGTAGCGGCCCGTGTTTGGAATGAATGGCGGGGTGAATGGGGATCGAGGAGGGCCACAGGTGTTGCAAAGGGAGGGAGGCAAAATAAAAAATAATAATGTAAAAAAAACCTTACCTTCAGCCAGCTGCATCCCGCGTCGCACTCCTCTGCTCCTCTGCTTCAGGCACAGGCTCCCAGAATGCCCTCAGCCAATCCTGAAGCTGCTCTCACATGAGAGCAGCGCCAGGATTGGCCTGAGCGACATGATCAGCGCTCCAGGACAGACCGGGAGTCTGTGCCTGCTCGCTCCAACCCCAGTAATGGAGCTGGGGTTGGAGAGAGGTTCACTGCGCATGATGGTTTGGCAGGCCTGAGACGGCCAGTAAAACCATCATGCGCAGTGAAGGGAGTGCAATACCACTCCCCTCGGTGCCACCACCCACTAGGCCACGCCCCCAATACTTGACAAGAAAGGAGAAATAAAATGAGTGTCGTTTTTTTTCTCCTTTCCTGTCGTTTTTGGGGGGCGACGGTCCTCCGCCAGAGTGGAGGAGCCGCCGCTGACTATTGAGCATTCCAATGTGGTTTGAGGGAGCTTACATCCCTTAAAAATAAGTGTTTTGATGTTCCCTGTATTGAAATACTATGGATCTGATTCACAAAGGTAAACTTCAGTCATGGCCGACATTGCTCGTGGGTGGGGGGGCTGGCGCAAGGGGTCGAGGGTGGGGGGGGATTCACGGGGGTGTTGTGGGCAACTTAAAAAAATAAAAATTAAACGTACCTTCCTTCCGGCAGGGTCTTGCGTCTTCTCGGCTCCTGCGGAGACTCCTTAGTCGGCCAAAGAACTCTGCACATAAAAAGATAGGACAGGTCCATCCCGACTGTGGAGTCTCTAAAGTTGTAAACTTACTTCTAACTCATAGTTTGTGAATACCAAAAAAAGTCAATTTACACAAAAGTATAAGTTTACCTTGGTGAATCAGGCCCCTAAGTGTGGAAAATGTACTTCATAGATAGCGAGTCGTATTTATTGACCTATCCCTCTTCAAAATGAGTCATGGTGGTTAAATTAAAATGCAATTGTTTTATGGTGTTCAAAGTAGAAAAAACAAGAGAAACAGGTAGAATTTATAAGGAGAAAAAACAGTATAATTTATTTTAAAAAGCCAGGTGGTTTGAACTGATGAAGTGTTACCGTGGTTTGTGTTTATTATGCAAACACCGCTCAGCCCCAGTGCCCCTCCCCTCACAGAGTCTACAAGTCTTCGTGTTTATGCTAGATCGACGACCAGATGGCCTTTGGGAGACTGCAGCGTTTTACTACAATGGAAGACCACCCGGCTCAAAAAGCAAAGCTTATTTGTGAAACAAATACAAATGAAGAATGTATAGCATATGGCCATATGAAAAGGCTTCTGCCATTCCTCCCAGCAAGCATTTTAAATGCATACATTATCACTACAAATTGCGTTTTGTGGATTTTGCTTTTTCTGCAGAATATTCCGTAAAAATGCCATGCTTTGTCATCTTTTAATTATTCAGCCCATTAATGCTCAAACAGGTAAAATTGTGATCTTTGAAATAAGGTCATTTCTTCCGAGCTGCTCTCTCGTAAATGAAGGTTTATGCTTGTTTAAGCAGGTAATAGTAGGTATATTATTTAAACCAGAACCTTCAATACTTTAAAACAACAATCCACTCTCCAGTTGAGACTTGGGCTGAGTCAATTTGCTATTCTCTCAGTCATGTAGAGTAAAGCCACAATAGCGTGCTGCTGATTTGTTTTGTTTTTTGTTTGCAGAGCTGGAAGCAGAAGAGTGGTGCAAACTTCTTTGCGTGGAGTGTCTTGGCACCAGACTTAACGACATCAGCCTCGGGGAACCGGACCTGCTTGCTGCTGGGGTCCAGAGGGAGCAGAATGGTATGTTCTAAAAACAATGTGTCGCTGCCCTCTGTGGGATTTCAGTTTATGTTGTTTCATGTCAGTGTTCCGCTTTTGCGCCATTTTGTATAACAAAATGTCAGATCACTGTGTCCCACCGCTATTTATGGGACAACGGTGTTACTGCTACGTTAAATTCGTATTGGTACTTACACTTCTTCAGAACGTGTCTCCCACCATGCTGCCCTTGTGATGTACTGCCTGCAAGGTGTCCTCTGTTGGCGGCTGCACTTCCTGTTCCTTCTCTCCACAGGAAGTGGTGTCCGATGGCTGAAGCATGGGCCAAGTGCTCTGATGGACAGGCTCAGATTGGGAAGTTGGGCATTCTGCCGGTGCCCGAGGCCCCAAAGCCCAAGGCCAGATGTGGGCCATTTTTTTCCTCCTGTATTTCCAATGTTCTGGGGGACTCACCCTGCACCTCTGCTCTTGAGAGTCTGCAGCAGCCCCTCCCCAACCTAGAACGACTATCAGGTGGCCCATTGTCGCATACTGAATTACAATGGCCTATCCTGACCTGCCACAGCATGTGGTTCCCCCCCTTCGACCCCTTCTTAGGGCATGACAGGGAGGAATTGCCAAGGGAGATGCTGCTTCTGAGCAGCAGAGTCCATGCTCTCCTCCCAAGGGCAAGTGGTTGGTACAATTGAGGAGTTCTGTTTTTGTCCTCCCAGTGGGTGGTGACACCTCCGTTCACTGTGGCCAGTAGAGGTATTTTTCTACACTACCTTAACAACTCCAGAAATAAATGGAAGGCAAACAAATGCCTTACCGGTTATTGCAGTTTTTCCACTTAATGGAGAGGTTTTGTCACTCAGTATGTGTCATCAGCAACGTATTTCCTATGCCTTACAACAGGGGTCTTCAAACTGGGGGGTCCCAGGGGGCGCCAGGCTCGTGCCTAAAGAAGCATTATGCTGATAACAGTGCTTTGTTAGCAGGGGCGGGGTGGGGGGGATTGAGTGGCAGCAAGCCGCTCTGTAATGGGCCATCACTAACATGTTTTGTCATTTATATCATGGGTGGGAGCCGGTGTCAAAAGGGAAGGGACTCCAAATATTCTTCAAGCTACCCACCCCCATTTTTAATAATCACACTGTGGATACTTTTAAACGTTAGTAAGGCCTGCCTGACCAGAATAGTATGTGTGGCAATCATGTATATGATTGCATTTTTAAAACGTTAATAGAACTTAACTGCAGTTTTTAGGTCTCGCCTAGCGTTGCAGCGCATGCGCTGCTCGCTTTGCGAGGCATGCAGTATACACTATAGCTGGGAAGCTTTGTGGAAGCTCCGCCCACTTTCCGCCCATCGTTTTGATTGGCTTACATCGTAAATGCTGCATTCTGATTGGATTTCGGCTTGCTAGTCCCTCCTCCTGACGGCCATGTCGTCATTTTTATACTTCCATGACTATCAGCCCCTTTACTTTAAAAACTATCTTGTTCCCGTGGCTCACCCCTCCCCTAACTTCTTGGGCCACCACCCCCCCCCGCACTCCCGTTTGTGACTTTTTGCCCACCCGCAGTCCCATTTCACATGCAATAGAACTCGCGTAAATGTGATTTCTATTGCATTGCAAATGCTTGTTTTTAAAGTAGTGCGCATTAACATGCGCGCGATGCCTTACATTGTATGCATGCGCGCCACATGAACACTTTGTGGCCATGTTTAAGAAGGGTTGTGAGTTGAGAGAAAGTAATCGCTGCTGTCCGCACTTATCTCCCCGCTCCACCGTCGCCATCAACAAGGCAGGCTCCCTGGAGCCCGAGCGATGCCGCAGCGAGTGGGCATGAAGGAGCCGCCTTGATTCCCCCAGCCTCACCCCACAATCACTTTATTGCACAAATTGGAGCTCTCCGGCTCCGGGAGGCAGTCAGTCCCGCAGGGCAGGAAAGCAGCCGCCGTGACCGCCTAACTTCAAGCTGCAGGCCATCACCATCGGCTCCCGCCGGGTGGGCAAGACCAGCCTGATGGAGTGCTTCACCGACGACACCTTCTGCGACACCTGCAAGTCCACCGTGGGTAAGAGCAGCTCCCAGCCTCGCTCAGCACAGTGTGCTGCTTAAACACCGCCAGAAGTTTCGTGCGGGTAAGATCATTCAGGTTAGCGGACAGTCTCATGTGGAAACCCATACACTTCCGTTCATCCCCGAACCAGCCTTAGTCGCCTTCAAAAACATAATTTAAAGGCTATTGGTGAAACAGATCTCACCCTCTGGGGCCCGTTTCGGACTGACTCCTCTCTTCTCCTCCAGATTACAGCTCAAAGACATTCCGGTTTGTTACAGGTTATCCTCAGAGTCTCCTAGTCTCCTGGGTGATAACACCTCGATTTATCTGTATTTATTTTTGAATGCCAGTAATTCTTGGTAAAGTGTACTTTGTCATTTGCCGTCCATGTGGTTAAATAGATCGGTGGTAACATGAGAGGTGACGGGTGTGGCGATGCACTGCCAAACTAGTGTATAGAAATATTCCATGTAGCAAAATAATGTACATTTCACTCAATTGTATTGGACTGCTTAGAATTGGAGATGTGGCGCCTGGAATCAAAAGCGAACACAGCCTGCAAAGTGGATGTGGGTGAGGTGCGCTGTTCAAAGCTCACCAGGTGATGAATGATGTCCAAGGAGGGCTCTCACTGATGGTTTAGAGAAGGCGATGTAACCTTCGTGAGGGCACCCTGTGCCAGTGTGGTATGATATATACTTATGGCCGTTCTATGGAAGGCTTGTTGATGGCGTGGGGCCAGTGTGCGCTGTCAGTGGCGTGTGGGCCTCTAGCTGTTGTACTGATTCATCTGGCAGCTGTTACACCGGCCTGCCTGCTAGTATCACCCTCTCCAGACAGTGGTGAAGCTTTGCAAGCACGCACACTCTCCGGGTATCTTTGTGATCGTAATGTGCTATTCCGAAACTCACCCT
The DNA here is from genome assembly GCA_963921515.1 of Calotriton arnoldi. Classification (NCBI taxonomy): domain Eukaryota; kingdom Metazoa; phylum Chordata; class Amphibia; order Caudata; family Salamandridae; genus Calotriton; species Calotriton arnoldi. The sequence goes on from CAWUFW010002952.1 coordinate 1,811,774, forward strand.
GCCCACAGCACATGCACAGCTCTACCCCTCCACATTCGGACTAGTTAGGATGCAAGTTCCAAAATAATACTCCACAAATACACACACTGAGCTCTCTGATGCTGTATTTGGGAACTTCAGCCCGCGTCCAGACTTCCACACCCTTCGCCCTCAGACTTGTGAAACTTAAAGGTTCTTAAAATTCACGCACCACCCCAGCCACTCACGCCCCCCACACTCAGTTTTGACGGGCTGTAGTAGTGTCCTCTAACTCCATCCCTATCCGCATGCATCCATATGGCTCTCCCCCTGTATGCTCAAATGTGTGGTGCTGCAGTGTTCTTGAACCCCAGCCCCATGTGCAGACATCCACAGTGCTCTCTCCTTGCACACTCAGCTGTAGTGTTCTTGAGGTCCAGCCCCATGTGCAGACATCCACAGTGCTCTCTCCTTGCACACTCAGCTGTAGTGTTCTTAAGGCCCAGTCCCATGTGCAGGCATCCACAGTGCTCTCTCCTTGCACACTCGGTTGTGTGATGCTGCAGTGTTCTTGAGGTCCAGTCCCATGTGCAGGCATCCGCAGTGACAGCTGGGCAATGACATTGCATAGTTCTGGGATGAGACTATAAGGGCCTTGCCAATGGGCCGCCCTCTATTTACAAAGCCTTACCAACGGGTTTCCCTCTATTTACTCAGACACGCTCATATTCCTCCCTCTTTTTAGACAATGCAAGCATACCGTTCTCTAGTCTTTCTACAACCCTTATGTGCCTTGCTTTCTTATTATTCACATAATCCTCCTGTAGATGTTTCAGCACCCAGGCTAATGTGCTAGATAGCTAAATACATATAAGGTCCCAAGGGCGAGACCGATTGCATTGCAAATGCTTGTTAAATAAGTCTAGACATATCTAAACATTGCCAATTTAATAAAATAATTGAGAAACATTTTGAGGGGGTTCTTGATGATTTCTTTTCCACTGGGGGGGGCGCGGCGTTAAAATGTTTGAAGATCACTGCCTTACAGCCACGAGGTGACCTGCCTTTTGATTACCTTTGTCAAATGAGGGTCCCACAGAAAGTATTTAGGAGTTCTTAGAGAGATCAGATCTTTCATCAGGTACTCATTTCTGAAAAAACAATGCAAAATAAAGCCCCGTCTGACAAAACAAGTGAATTTGAAAGTGACAATAACTAAGGCCTGTAGTTTAATAATTACGGCGTCTCAGTGAGTATTTTACTAACTCTACAAGCTCCAAAAGGTTTTATTTAACATAAAGCCCTGTGATACTAACCAAGCAATGCTTCACGAAACGTTGCGATCCACAAATGTGGGCCACATTTTTATTTGAATACCCGGGTCAATTTTTGACCCCAATCCAAATTTGCTGATGGAGCTTTTGCAAGATGAAATACAGATTAAACGGTCCTTAATTAGTAAAATGAGTGTAGGGGCTCAATTTAGTTATTTGTAGGATGACACCAGTGCTGAAGAATGCCAGGGTTTCTGAATTCCAAGGTTGCTTCATTTTAATTCCATCTCATATCTCTGTTTTCCACCACTAAACACTTCCTGCATCTTTATCTCACTCTTGAAGGGAAATTTTTCGACTCTGTTTCCTCCCTTTATCACAGTTTTGTTACTATTTTTCGAATTTTTCTGCCTTTCTCTCTCTTGCTCTGGATCAAAGTCTAGTGATGAAAGATAAGTCCCTAAAAATGAATAGTCGTGCCCACCATCTGCAACCACCAGCACAAATTAAGTACTGTACATTTCTGAACGCTGTTCGACAGGTAATCCATTTTTGGGGGTTTGTGACTCTCACCCACAGTTTTAAAGAAAGTCAGGAGTGTGGCAGGGAGCCAGAGTCCTACATTCTCATGTAGAATTGAATGATTTACCAATATTTGCATCGCCAAAACACCGCTACAATCAATAGCACATTGCGTCACTCTTGAATGAGTCAGCTGACAAGCGAAAAACCTACACAGTGATTACCAGAGAAAAAGGCACTGTTTGATTGATTGAGCTCAGCAAAAAAGAAGTGAAAATAAAGAAAACGTTGAAAGTAGTTATCCTAAATCCTAACATTATTACAGTTGGCAAGCAGCTAACTTTGGGACTTATTCGGAGTTCAAAGGACGGGGTACGACATTATAAACATGGCAGGTATCACGTCTGCCTTATTGCAAGTGCATTATAGCCTATGGCACTTGTGATATGGCAAACAGGATATCCCCACTTTTTGTGGTATCCTGTCTGCCAAACTCTAAATAAGGTCCTACATTCTTACTGAAAATATACTTCAGGTTTCAGTGCTTACAATCGAAAAAGAATGCCCTTCTCCATAGACGCATCTTATTTTACTTATAAACAGAGCGTAGTGGTTGAACTTTGAATGTGTCTTGCAAAAATACTAAGCATTTATGTACTTTAATAAGTAATTACAAGTGACTGGTGAAGTCACTGTGCATTTTAGGTTTCCTATGGTTGTTGGGTTTTAGGACTCTACTCCACCCCTGACCACAACCTCACACGTGGTAGGAGGGCATCCTTTCACATTTGGAAGCAGCAAAACAAGCAAAGCACGTCATTTTGGCCCTTTGCTTGCTGGCGCTCTACCTCCCACTGCCTTTTCCTTTTGATGTTGTCTCATGCTACCTGCTGATGCATTCAGCCTCTCGCTGCTTTTCCCTCTCACTCTTGTCTCCCGGCGTCTGCCCACACACACCACCTTCCACCGCACCTGCCACTTTTGCTGTTGTTGCTCACACACAATGGACACTGCCAGGAGGCTGTTGTTTCTCCCACACACTGGACACTGTGAGGAGGCTGTTGCTTCTCCCACACACTGGACACTGCGAGGAGGCTGTTGTTTCTCCCACACACTGGACACTGCGAGTAGGCTCTTGTTTCTCCAACACACTGGACACTGTGAGGATGCTCTTGTTTCTCCAACACACTGGACACTGTGAGGAGGATCTTGTTTCTCCCACACACTGGACACTGCCAGGAGGCTGTTGTTTCTCCCACACACTGGACACTGCAAGGAGGCTGTTGTTTCTCCCACACACTGGACACTGCGAGGAGGCTCTTGTTTCTCCCACACACTGGACACTGTGAGGAGGCTCTTGTTTCTCCAACACACTGGACACTGTGAGGAGGCTCTTGTTTCTCCAACACACTGGACACTGTGAAGAGGCTGTTGTTTCTCCCACACACTGGACACTTCGAGGAGGCTCTTGTTTCTCCCACACACTGGACACTGCGAGGAGGCTCTTGTTTCTCCAACACACTGGACACTGCGAGGAGGCTCTTGTTTCTCCAACACACTGGAAACTGCGAGGAGGCTCTTGTTTCTCCCACACACTGGACACTGCAAGGAGGCTCTTGTTTCTCCAACACACTGGACACTGCGAGGAGGCTCTTGTTTCTCCAACACACTGGAAACTGCGAGGAGGCTCTTGTTTCTCCAACACACTGGACACTGCGAGGAGGCTGTTGTTTCTCCCACACACTGGACACTGCGAGGAGGCTCTTGTTTCTCCAACACACTGGACACTGGGAGGAGGCTCTTGTTTCTCCAACACACTGGACACTGTGAGGAGGCTCTTGTTTCTCCCACACATGGGACACTGCAAGGAGGCTGTTGTTTCTCCCACCCACTAGACACTGCGAGGAGGCTTGGGGCAGGCGAAGAGAGTGGGAAATTTCAGAATTTCTTTTGATGTTACGAACAGATATCTTCTGAGCCCGATATCCAATTATTTTCAGGTCATGCCATCTTTCTGGCATCCCTGAAGCATTCAAGAAGCCTGATGACGCCTCCCGTTTTAATCTCACAATGCAGCAGCCACTCAAAGACTACAGGTAGTCTCACAAAAAACACTTTAGATTGGGGTACAACTCTCACATTGGCCTTAGGTGTTTGTAACACAACATATTCTACTGTCAACTATACATTCTACGATATGCCATGTACGCTACTTTTTTCAACAGGAGCTTCCGAACTACAAATCCCAGAATATATAGAAAAGACGAAATAGATGAACTACAACAACATTAGGATAACTGATGGGATCTCTGAGGGAGGCTCTACAAGTAGGAAGATTCACCTAATATATAGAATAATACGTTCTGTAATGTCCTAAAATATATATGTTCACAAAACTCCTTGGTGAAATGCAATATCTTTATAGTGTATATTTGGAGGAACATTGCTGCTTATATCCTATGTAATTATTTGTCAGTAACTGTGTTGGTTATTCCTCACAAAACCTTCAAATTGTGAATTGTGAGGTAGTCATGATTGACTACCTCACACAGTTTGAATTTTGCTATGTGGTCACTGCCCTGATCATCTGCAGAACTCAAATTTATAACTAGGCTTTTGGTTACATATGGCTTCTTCTACACATTTATTTACAAACACCTACTGCACTGATGAATATAAGTATTCCAAATAAAACCGTAGAGTAGTCAAATTTAAGTATTTACAGCATGCTAACCTTGTCAATGTTTTACATTTTTCAATATTAGTGTACTAAACAGTCTGGCTTCTTAAAGCACTTACCAACCTAAAAACTGCAGCCCAAGCTTTTATTCACTCATTTTTCCAAACAAGAAATTCATCAAGAGGGATGCATCACGGTCCCATTTCATACAGTAGCACAATCCAGTTTTCTTCCCTCTATCACTGTAACAGACCATGAGAACACAATCAGTCAGCAGACCTACCACATGTCCAACATTTCCCTGTCACAGGAGCAGATGCCACTGACAGAAGAGGACCTAAAGCGAGGAAGTAGTCATTTTATTTAGACGTAAGGGCTCTATATGTCTGTGCAGGGTATTGCTTTTGTACCTCACAGACTATGCGCACATTTTACTGACTGTCAAATTGTTGTATTCCTCTTAGGGTGTCCATAAACCGGCTTTCCAATATCATGTCCTTATATAGGCACAATTCGCCCTGCCCTTATATAGGCATAAAATCCCAGCCCTTATTTAGGCATTAAACCGTGCACTCCAAATACAGGCATGGTCTCTGACATCCGTCCACCCTAACGTCACAACGAGTTCATGAAGAACAGACCCTTAGGCTGCGGGAGTTTCCCTAGCCCAGGACTATTGATTTCTTCAAGGCCTCATATATTATGCATGAACCATTATTCCTTAGGGGTTCATTCATGACGTCTTTCGCTGTCCAATTCACGTCAATGCTAACATTGTGAGGTACTTCTAAGGAATAAATATACCTTCCCTAGCCCCTGTAAATCAGAGGAGACCTCGACTTCAGAGGAGCCCGTTTCCCGGCCTGACGCACTGAGAAGACGCTGTCATCCCTGCACGCAGAGAGTCCAGCTTCCAGTGATCTGACTTCCCTTGCGGGGTGTTGGAGTTTGAGTCTGGCAAAGAGATTCCTACCTCTCTCATTCTTCAGGTATGGAGCTGACAAGAACCTAGAAGGACTCTTGGCATACTAGGCATACTAGGCTTAACATACTCTTAGTATACCATAGTAAGGAATACTTCACCTACTTCATACCTCGCCCTACACCTAGGTTAGGTTAGGAACAATGAGGTAGAACTAGATTAGAAACGCATCGTATGAGTACTCGCATTTTTAGTCTGTGTTATTTATGTAACAGCATATGAACTAAAAGATAATGCTAACGCAGTATTATTTATTTCTACTGCTCACACTGTACATTATTTATCTCGCATACTGTCTTGTGATCGTAACAGCACATTTTACTTACACCAGAAACAAGACTGTTCAATAAACCTTTTATTGAAACGCCCGTCTGTTCTTTCTGTGTAACTTTGGAGAAAACTAAGCATGCACGACTGAGCTGAGTGAAATAGTTATCTATTGTTTCCACGACTCTGGGACACGTTCTGATTCTAAAGGGAAACACAGTGGTCATGTTTTGCGGCTGCCAGAAACTACTCCCTTCTTGTTGTCAAGGAGTTTCTAGTGGCCTCTGAGCTAGCTGGCACAAGTAATTAAGTTTAATATACTCGATAGGGACATACTGACCTTAGTCCTATGTCAAACCTATAGGATATATTATTCCAATGCGCAGAGCCTATTAGGGAAATAGGAGCTACACTACAAAATGATCAACCGCATGCTTAATGGAAATACTGAATATGCTTTTATAGATATTTATTATATGTCACCATGTTTCACCAGGATACACCGATTTGATTAAATATTTTTCAGGCAGTTTCCACTCTGTCCTTTTGGACAGTAGGAATTAAATGAACTTACGACGTATTTTTAGAAAGATAGACATTGCTCGCTCTTATCTTCCAGTTGCTTCCAAATGTTATGTTCCATGCAGTCATGTCATAGGCATGACTCATTTCAAATTAGGCGGGCTTCGTCCAGACTACTTTGATTGGCACTTCGGTGCCTGGTTCGGCTTCAGATGTTTAAAAGAAGCCTGTCCCCTTATGCATTCAGAATCCTTTTATTTGGCCTCTTGGACAACATTCCGTTCTTGATCAGAAAAGCCACACATGCTGGGGAGCAGCAGGACTGGACACACTGGACACACTGGGGGATCTGTTCACACTGGAATCCTTCGGTCCTTTCGAGCCTTACAAGGCCAACAGGCTGTACACCGGGGACAGTTCTTAACGTATGATCTCATTTCACGCATTCTGAACACTAGGATCTGATTATAGATGGGAACCGGTCATACATCAGCCAACTCCAGGTTTGTTTAGAAGAGATGTCTTTATTCATATTCTTCTTCTTTTAATATTTTAAAATTCTCTTATTTTCTTCAAATGTAGCCAATGCGTTTCTTCCCACAGGACTTCTTCAGGGCTACAATTAATTCCGTAATTTTATTTTTATTTGATTCAGACCTCAACTGAGATCAACAAATACAGATATAAAATTATTATTATTGAATTTAAAATGATTAAAATGGTAATACTTTTGAAACACACTATAAAATGGAAAGTAATGATGTTTTATCGCCTACTTATACATCATTCATTAGAATAAAATAAACTCTTAAGATTGTACATTTTACCTTTCGAACAGCTTCAGAAAACTTTTAAAAAACTTAAACAAGTTATGACACACAAATTTATTGGCTGGAGAATTACACAACATAATTAAATCTTGTGCCAAGATAGCATTATACTTTAATTGAATTGGAGTTATATATCGTCGTCGAGCCTCTACTATACTCGCATTAGGACAGATTAATAAAACGTGAAACAAATCTTGTCGACCACCTTTGCACAATTCACATATGCCGTTGGTGTTATTTGTGCCGTCCCAGCTAGCTAAGAATGTTGCTAATGGGAGTATACCCAAACGTAAGAGCAGAATACAGCGCCTTAATCCGTGCTCTAGTTGAAATCGTAAATAGGGGGCATAGGTTTTAAATTCTGTGTTTTCTGCGAACGCTTTATAATGCTTCAATTGAATGCAATGCTCTTTATCCATTTCATAGCTAATTCTAGGGGCCAAGTGTTTTAAAAACAGTTTCAAGTGCGCTGGAGACCACTCCTGTAAAAGTGCAACAGTGCATTGTGAAACCTCAAAGGCTTTTAACATATTCTTATTAAAAGTATACCCGGACGCTTCCTCTCTAAAGGTCTCCAGTTTTAACAGATGCCTTAATGTGTCTGGCGCTGCATGTAATAGGTTGAACGCCCACCTAATGATATTGGAAATTATTTGCGCAAAAATTCCCGTTATAGATAGCTCGAGACAGAGAGCTTGGACTGGTACCGACTGCGACACTTTTACCAATTTTCGGAGTATGGTTCCCTCCTTTACTTTTATAGATTGCCATGTTTTAATTTGTGTGTATAACATGGCATATGATAGAATCGGAGGGATTTTCATGCCATAAACCTCCAGCATTGGTATAAAGTGTCTATTTCCCGTAGAGTGATACAGTCTCTGTAGAGCCCCAACGTGCGATTCTGCCTTCCGACTTAAGTGTTGGGAGTGGGCTGTATCTTGTAAATTATGAGTGAAAATACGCCCCAAATAGACATACTCTTTTACTGTCTCAATTGGTTCACCTCCTAATGACCATATATAAGATAGAGGTTTCCTTCTGCCGCTGAAAGGGAGTGCTTTAGTTTTAGTGATATTTGGCACCAGAAAATTTTCAGTTGCATATTGATTTAGTTCATTCAGATTTCTTTGCAGGCCTATCGGGGTGCGATCGAGTATAACTATATCATCGGCATACATTAAACAATGTATGTCAACTTGTGCTAATTTCGGAGGATCATTTTTGATTTGAGAGAGACGCCCCGGTAAATCGCTAATATATATAGAGAATAATAGGGGAGCTAATAAGCATCCCTGTTTCAGCCCATTCATCGTGGGGAAAGGTTTGGTTAGGCCCTTTTCTCCCCCATTTGGACTCTACACCATGTAGATGTATGAAGGGAAATTATTATTGTTAAAAGATCTTTAGGAATCCCCAAATTCGCCAATTTTCTCCATAGGGTCAATCTATCTACACTATCGAAAGCAGTCGAAAAGTCAATAAAAACCCAATATAAGATTTGAGCATTTAACGTAACATACTTGTCGAGTATTGTTTGGAACACAGCGATATTATCCAATGTTGAATGCTTTGGGCGAAACCCAGCCTGGTACATAGGGATCACTTTTCTCAAAAAAGCCCAGTCTTTTAAGTGTTCCAAAACGCAACCTGCAAAGATCTTACCGGTGGCGTCGAGAAGAGCTATTTGTCTGTAGTTTGCAGGATTCATTCTTGCGCCTTTTTTTAGTAGAGGAACCACCACACTCCCCCGCCAAGATTCTGGTATTTCTCCACTTTTCAGGCAATGTTGGAAAAGTGGGGCTAAAACTTTTCCCCAGTCGTCTGCGTTTTTTTGTAAAACTTTAATTGGGATCTTGTCTGGTCCCATCGCTGCAGATGACCTGGCAGAGGATATAAGAATAGAAATTTGTGTGGCTGAGATTTTCATTGATTCCTGCTCGCTTTGATTCTTCAACATTTGATACTGACTGGGGAAGATCCGTTGCTGATGATTCGGTTTATAAAGCCTTAGAATATACTTTTCCCAGTCTGATGATGATACTGGGGTTGCTTGAGCAGATTTTCGTATCCCCATTTGTGCAGAGATTATATTCCAAAATGTTTTATTATTTTTGTGTTATACTGCTAATTGAATGTCGACCCAGACACGATCTCTTAGGGCTTGTCTTTCTCTCTCCTTTTTCCGTTGATTGAGTTTTTTCAGTTTCCTTATTTCTCCTTGTCTTATCACACAGAAAGAACGAAATTGCATTCTAGTCAATTTATTTAGTTGTCGAGAATTATTATCGGCTTGTTTTCCTTTTTGACATATTTTAACGTTTTCACGCCTCGCTGTAAATCCTTGGAGAGAGGCAACTACCGACTGTATAGAAACTTCAAATCTGTTTATAGGATTGCCTACTCTACTAGCGGGTGTTAGCAGGACTTGGGAGATTGCATGATTTATTTTACTGATTGTTTTGGCATTCCAGTGGATCCTTCCAGTTTTGTGGTTTATAACTGCCTGTCCTTCCATAGAACGGAGTGACCACGAGGGAGTATGCTGAGTGAAGACGTCAATTTCTACAGAAAGTAATGCATGATCACTTTTGTGGGTATATTGGGTAGAAAAAGATTGGACCTTCGAGAATAGGTCTAAGCTACAGATAAAATAATCTATAATTGAGGACTTAGTTGGACCCAGTCTGGTGTAATATCACCATCGACTCTCCCGTTTATTATAACGCCGTTAATTGCTTCAATAGATGACAAGAGCATTTTCCCCCTTTTATCTGCTTTTATCTTATCGGGGAAGACGGGAGTTGGAATTGAACAGGTTACTTCTTGTGGGGATTTCCCCCTATTATTTAGTAGTGTGTTTGAAATCTTTCCGTTCAAGTCCCCAGCCATTAACATCATTGGATATCCCCTCACTTCTAAGATTAATTCGATTTTCTTGAATGCTTTGGTCAAGATATGATCTTTTGAGGTTCCTGGCGGAAAATAAATATTAAAAAGTAAGAGATTTGATGAAGGCTCCATTCTTTCTTTCCGGCACTTGATGCTAATGCATTGGACATTTGGAAGTGAGAGCTCAATTTCTTCCGGGTCCCAGTCTATCTCCTCTCTTAGTAGGATTACTAGGCCTCCTTTTGCGTGGCCTCTTCTAGAGGGCTCTGCTGCTTTAGTAAACACAAAGTATTCTTTTTGAGAGAAAGTCGTCAAGGACCATGTTTCTTGCAGTAACACAATAGACGGTGAATTTTCCAGAATAGAAAGCAATTTGTCGGTAGTCTTTCCTGCGATGTTCCATGACATTATTGATTGTCTATCGCTAAAAAGGCAATTTCAATTCCTTGCCTGACTTATTCCTGTTCAGAGATCCCGCTATCCAAGCCCAGGAATTTTCATCCGATAGCGGCTTTTGTCTTGAGTCAGAGCCGGTCCAGATTCGCCGAACTCCATCTTTTATAGAGATCAGCAAAGAGCTGTCTTGCACGGGCTTCCTTTTTTCGCCTTCCGCGCATTGCTGGTTAAAATTATTGTTAGTATTGTCTATAATATCTTTAACGTCTCTCAGCTGGTCACAGGCGGAGCTGGTCTTTTTAGCTATGGCCATATCAAAACCATTTTTATAAAGAATGTCTTGTTCTTTCATTATAATAGCTGGAACTACATTTGACCAGAACTCTACGCGGGCCACTGAGCAGGTCGATTTGTCAAGAAAGGAAACTAATTTTATTTCCCCTGTATTTAGCGATTGAAGTAGTCTAATTTTGCGTAACAGTTCGACTATTCTCCCACGGTTTAATGGACAATTACCGCTGGGAAATATACCTGTAAATTCTAAGAAGTTTGAGACTGGGCATTCGGAGTCATCCTGGGTGTCCTGATAGGTACGTGTATCTTCTGTAGTAGGATCCTTCGATTTTATTGAAAAATTTTGTGCTAGCGGATTTAAGATTTTTGTGTCTTTTATTTCGATTAGAGGAATTTTTGGAGGTGACTGATGACAGGTATTTAGGGACCCGTTACTACTATCCTTGTCGTGGTTGATTTCTTCCCCTTCTTGCTCTATAGAGCTTGCTTGGAGAAATTTTACTTTTCGCGGAACTCTTTGCGATATTCTCCGTTTAGCTCTTTTCTTTGTCTGTTTCTTCTTATTGTTTTGCCCAGACTTGTACTTCTCCTTTTTATGAGGCGTTCTTGCAGGTTCCAATTGTATAGATTGGTTCCGGTTGGGGCTTCCCCACTCCCTCTCTCGATAATTATTCGAGCGGGGGAGAGACCGTTTTTTTGTTCTTTTACTTGGAAAATTGGAAATAAAGATATGGGGTTTTGAATTGCTTTTCCCTTTATGCTTCCTGGGCAAGGGTCTTTGAATAATTTTCGAAGGGAATAGATTTTATCACCATTTAGAGAATTAGATTTTTGCTTCTGTTTTATTTGGTTTTTACCCTTCGGAATTTCCTTCTGTTTTGCTCCGTTTTCTTGCAATGGGGAAATGTTGGAGGCTGGGGGTTTTAAGAGACGCTTGTCTTTTCTGCCTGTGTCGTACTATAAATTAAGAGAGTGTTAGTATAGAATCCATAATTCTCTTCAGTGACAGAATGGTACTTGATACGGGATCTTGCCTGTTTACTGATTGCGGCATAATAAAAGACGGGAACTCAGAGGATTGTGAGAAGTTAAGTTCCGTCTCTAGCAGATTGCTCGGTGTGCTAGATAATATATAGACAGGCTGTTTTTGAGGATCTTTTGTATCAGATTGACAAGGAGAAATGAATTTGAAGTCTGGAAGAGTGAAATCTGATGCTGCAATTTGTCCAGGTCCCTCCTGGATTTCTGTTTTAACAAGAAGACCTGGAAGGTCATTCATGGGCGGAAGATCCACAGTCTCTTTGTACTCTTGGGACGATGTTAAGTCTTGGATTTTCGAGGGGTCCGACAATTGAGCATTTTGGAGAGCTACATCCTTGAGTAAAGGGGGATTAAAGACAGGGCTCTTTATTCATACGCCGACTTTTTCTTTATCTGTGGTTACAAGTTGCTTTAGCTGAGCCTCCTGAGTAGATTTTTTAGGGGTTGTTGAAGTTATTAATGTAGTTATAGGCGAGAAAAAGTTTGTTATTATAGATTTCTCAGTCGGAGTCGGTGCTCCGTGTTGGGACATTATACGGATGCTCTTATAGTTAACTGATGCTCGTGCTGTGCCCACTTTTTTCATATGAATAGTACGGGACCGCAACCTTTTATAGACCATACTGCTTTGTCAAGAATAAAAACCAAGGTTAAACTTGATTGAGATTTCCACCTCCTGTTGTATCTTGAGAGAGGATAGTTGAATGGAAAGCAACGCAATCTTCTCCTATTGTATGTCTATGGTGCTAATATAGTCTTACTAAGGCAAAGGTCCCGAGGTCCGAAGGACCGAAGGTTCAGAGGGATGGGAGAATATTGTAGCGGGAGCACCAGGGGGGCCTACGTGCGGGCGCTCAGCCACCCTCTGCAACTGCGGCTACGCTGTCACACCCAGCCACCATAAACCTCTTCCTTGCCCCCTCGCCCACCTGTTTGCTGCTTTCAGGCGCCCTTAGACGCTTTTCGGATGCTTTTCGCGTCTCCTCTTCTCCTCTCCGTCTCCGTCTCCGGCAGCTCCGAGCAACTCCGAGCAACTCTCCAGACTCGAGTCTCCAGGCTCTAGTTCGCTCGATACCACACACACCTGGAAAAGCTCCCCTTTGACCACAGCCAGGAGTGTGGGTTTGCTGTCCTGGGCTGACTGTCAACTGGGAGCACAGGGGCTCGGGCGAGTACTGAGCGGTTTACCGTGTTTTCAACAAAGAACGAAGAACGCAGACGCTGGCCACCGGCATCCAGTAACTCACAGCTCATGGCGGAAGCTCGGAGCGACGGCCTCACAGTGGCAGCTCACATCACTCGGTCATGGACAGATGCGTTTGAGCATGTCGTTTGACCACGGCCCCGCTGCCAGCTGCCGCTGGTGATCGGTCGATCGGTCGGTCGGTCAATCTGCCGTGCTGCTGTACTATCGTCGGATACTGTGTGAGATAATCAGCGATAATCAGCGGGGCGATCAGCTGGAGCCGGTGCCGATGCTGGTACTGGCGCCGCTAGCCGCTAGCGGTTCAGGAGCGTTTTCAGCGTCCTCCCGCTCCTGCTTCTGCCCCCGCTCTGCTCTGCTGCTTGGCTACGGTCCGAACGAAAACACTGACTCAACTCAAATGCTTTACACGGTGAGTACAGTCTGACATCACTACAGCTTACTTCCTACACCTGACCAACATCTCCACGATATCTGGGAGGCTGAGTTTGGAGAGGCCTTTCCTGAGAAGGAGTGGGAAAGAGCACTACACTGTCCACATACCGTTTCTCGAAATGCCAGGTTTAAACTGACCCACTACTTCAGTTTACATCTCTCTTATCTCACGCCCGCCAGTATTATTCAATTTTTCCTAGGAGCTACTACTGCCACTTGTCCCGTTGTTCTCTCAATTATGTTGACTTCCATCATATGCTCTGGACCTGCCCACCTCTCTCTTCTTACTGGGGCCCAGTTTTCCATACATTATGTACTTGTACTGCCACCCTTAAAGTCCGCATGGGAAACTTCTGCATTAGGACTTTCCCAGCATCTGAAAACACACAGAGCAGTGGTACAGAGAGTGATTTCCTGCAAATGGAAGTCACCTGTGACACCCCCCTTCATGCCCTGGCATTCAGAGGTCTTATGCTGGACTCAGGGGGAAAGTAAGACCCTCCATAGGGAAGAGACCAAAGGACGTTGCAAGCACTCAGTAGTGGAGGGCTGGGATGGGTTGTGGTCTGCCCTGGGAGAGAAACCCAGGGATGATACCTTACCCCCCTGAATGGTCGGGTTCAAATCTCACTGAATATTTTAAATGCCTCCCCCCATTAGACTTTATCAGCCCCCACTCCTTGTTTTGTGTGTAGATGGTTGACCCACTCCTTGTTTTGTGTGTAGATGGTTGCCCCACTCCTTGTTTTGCCCCACTCCTTGTTTTGTGTGTAGATGGATGCCCCACTCCTTCTTTTGTGTGTAGATGGTTGCCCCACTCCTTGTTTTGTGTGTAGATGGTTGCCCACTCCTTGTTTTGTGTGTAGATGGTTGCATAGGTGGGTGCCACGTTCCTTCCCACTTTTTTCCTCGTAACTCCTCGGCATCATGAGACCTTACAAATGTCTACCCCTCCGATGTAAACCCTTGCCACTATACGCCAGTTGCTCCCTTCGACCTTGCCCTCATGATGTCTTACCTACTGCTGATTCCTAATTACCCAGCTACAGTTGTTGTTTCCTTAGTTCTGTGCACAATGTAGACAATTTCAGCCCGCATTGGGCAAATGGGCTTTTTCAGGTGTTTTGATTGGCATTACCTCGATCTTGTTTCCCTGTTTTTATAGAATTATGCATCCCTGATGATGAACAGAATAATTCCTCCATGCAATATTGCAGTGCTCAAACCGGCTGTTTCTGCAGTGCTATTCTTTTCATTTCTCTTTTTCTTTGTTCACATTCTTGTCCCGTAATTCACATCACTGTGTACAGCTCATGTTAGTCTTCGACAATATCCCCTGTACACTGATGGTAAATATATAAGACACTCAATAAAAATGAGTGCCAAAAAATATTCGAATTAAGCCCCCCAAAACAAACATAGCCTAATACCATGTAGTTGTGTGCTGTGTGTGTATGCTCATAAGATGTTTTATTAGCACTAGTAGTCATAACAGAAAAATTGGCATGCGAGTACGTGTTCCTTTATTAGCGCAATCATTGCAAGATGTAAATTGTCAATATGTCTGAAACATGATGGGGCAGATTTACAAGCCCCTTGCGCCACTTTTGCGTCACTTTTCCCATGTTAAAAATGACGCAAAAGTGGCGCAAGGGCCTTGTAAATAAGCCCCGATGTTTTTTTTAACATATATTGAATGGCTCAGTTTATATAACCAAAAACGGCTGGATTTAATCCTGCTTAACAAAAGGATATCTATGAAATGAAAATCTATTTACACACCTGTAAAAGGTAACTGGATATCACAATGGAATACAACTGGGAGAATCCCGCACACAAGTGCTGTGAAATGGATTTTACAAGATGGGGTTAGCCTTGTGAGTTTGTATATTCCCACAGATACATCAAGGTGTAAACATTCAGGGGCCGATTTACAAGCCCCTTGCGCCACCCGTACGTCACTTTTCCCATGTTAAAAATGACGCAAAAGTGGCGCAAGGGGCTTGTAAATCTGCCCCTCAATTTTGACGCTTTCCCACCCTGGACATTTTTGGATATTTACTCCTTGAAAGGACTGGAGCAGTGATACTCAAAGTACGCCTGGGGGCGTATGCGGCCCTCCTGACCTTTACATCCGGCCCCCTCCTTAACAGCAGCACTGAGCTGCTATTTACTTGACTCAGCACTAACAAAAAAAAGATATTAATTGAACAGGAAATTTATTTCAAGGTTAATTGAAGTTAAAGAAAGGAAATGCCTAGGGTGTCCTGGACACTTTCATTTTTAAAGCCACCTTGCAGCAAAAGTGTAATAAAATGATAAGGTCTCTTTAAAATTCGAAAAGTATATTTCATGAACATGCACAACTGTTTCACCTTAGGGCATCAGAATATATCAGTGCATTGAAAGGTATTTTTTTTTTTTAAGTGATAGTTTTTACACATGAATTTAAATACATTAATTCTTCCCCCACCCCCGCTCCCCCCACCTAGACAGCAATGCCAATTGTGAACCGAGATGCAAGTAAGTTGTTATGTGCACTCTTTGGGTGTCAAGGGCTCCTATTATACATGAACATTATAGTTTATTAAATCACACACAGGAGAAGGTTTTGTAAAGCGCACATCCTAAATTCATGTATTTTGAGGTCCTCTTATATGTGATAATGAAGAAGGAAAAGGAGGGAAAGTGAAATAAAACTATTGCCTGGGATCACACAATTTGATTAAGTGGAGAAGCCAGGATTAATCCAAGGTTTTCTGGTTACACATTGTACAATTCAGCCACTAGCTGTATATGCTTTGCTTCCCCTACACCTACCTTAACGCCAATCCCCCCCACCCCCAACCACCACCCTGCAGACATCAATGCAGCTCTCAGTCACATCAATGACCAAACTTTATGGTCCCCATGTTTGCGAGTACCCATGAACTGGAATGTATTTCTTTCCAGTGTGGGTAGGGAAACAGAACATCTCCAAACTTTGTGGGATGTAGGCCAATGGGTTTCTGTTTTCTTCACTGAGAAAAAAATGAAAACATTTGCAATTGCACATTGCTCATTTCTTCAAAGTGCATGACTACTGTGTACAATTCTGCATTGTGGAAATGCCAATGTCTAAAAATGTTAAATGAATTTCCCACTAGTATGTCTGGAAAGCTGTGACTGCTGCAGAATCTCAGACATATTATTGGGAATGTTTGTGAAGTCCCAAAAGTTGTACAAGTAAGGTTTTCATATTCTTTGGATGATCATAATTCAGACAGCTGTGCAGTACCGAAGCTCTGCATTTTTGGGAGTCACTCCTGATTAGTCAATATATACCAAGGACAGTCTTAATCAGAAACTAAGACAGCCTCAGCACAGACACAACCTACAGATCACTGTGCTATTTTCACCTATCATCTATCTGTGAACAATGAATACATCAGACACAACTGTAAACCCCCTTAAGGTGCTCAGATGCGCCCTGAGGTCTAGTTTTCACTGCAGAAAACTTAAAACAAATAAAAAAAGTTAACTGGCAAACTACTCCACATTTGGGTGATGTTAAAAAAACGTCATTGTTATGTTTCATATAGGTACTCCAATATAGGCTCAGGTAGTAACCAAACCTTTCACCTATATTTGCCCTGCCATTTCACTACATAACGGTTCTTGGGACTGACCTTTTACCTAGTTACGGTACTGCTTACAGGACTTGGGGTTTTCCCTGAAAACTAGCCTCATTCATTATGCATGAGGATTCTTGGAATCTCAGCAGGACTACCATCTCCTGCATAATAACTATGTATAAGGGTTATTCCTTCTGCCATCCTAAGGCGACACGACACAGCAAGGTAGATCCCCTGAGGGTACCACTTTGGGTATATAAACACCATATATATTTGCTGAGGCAGAGAGAGGAGAAAAAGGACTTCCATGCTGACACAGTGACGCGAGACGCTGAGGCTCCTGCACGCTGACACTCCAGCTCGCAGTGGTCTGACATCCCTCGCGGGGGGTCCATCTCGAGATCAAGACAGGGTCCCACAGTCTCTCACTTCAGGTAATGGGGTTGACTTGATCCTAGAGGGATTCTTGGCTCCACATCTACATACATGCTAGGTACACTTAGGTACATCTAGTTAGTGTTGCATCAAAGGAGTACGCATTATTACTGTCATGTATTTCTATACCTGCCTGTATTCATTGTTTTAGCACTATGGTAGGAATCTACCATCCTTTTACTCTGTTGGTGCTTATGTTATGTTATGTGTTATGTTATGTTAGTCCAAAGAATAGCGTGCACGGCTACTCAAGGAGTGTCCCGGCGCGAGCCCAGTGGGGAGAGGAGAAAAGACAGCTAGATGAAAAGAAATGTCTTCAGACTTTTCCTGAAGAGCTTGGAGTCCTGAATACTGCGAAGGTTCAAGGGAAGCAGATTCCAGGCAGAAGCCGCTATAAAAGCAAGAGAGCTCCCTCCAATTCTCTTGAGGCGAAAGCGCGGAACGTGAGCGAGAAGCTGCGACGCTGAACGCAGCTATCTTGCGGGAACATAAAACCTAAAGCGCTTTCTCAGATAGGCCGGACCTTGTCCGTACAGAGCTGAGTGAGCCAGGGCAAGGGCTTTGAACTTGACTCTTTGTATCACAGGTAACTAGTGAAGATCCCGCAAGTGTTGCCTTACGCTGGTCCTTATAGGGATGTTAAGAAGAGTGCTTGCCAATGCATTTTGGACTACCTGCAATCTGTTCAGGAGGTATCCCGGAAGGCCTACCTACAGAGCATAGGCATAGTCTATGCGTGATAGAATCATGGCACGAGTCACCGTTTCCCTGGCTGACTTAGGGAGAAGTGATAGAAGCACTGCCCAACAAGCTTCTTTATCTGAGTAGAGAAGAGAAGTTTCTCATCAAACCCTATCCCTAGGTTTTTTGTAGGTTGGCCCTCAGAGGTAGGCATGGGATATTCAGCCTGCCAGAGTGATTCCCAGAACTGAGGGGGGAAATTCCCAAACAGAAGGATCTCCGATTTGTCCTCATTGCACTTTAGTTGTGCAGAGGAAAGCCATTGGAAGACAGCCGTCAGACAGATTTTGGCTAAAGAAATGGAGGAGTCACCTTTCTTCCACGTGAAAAGGAGCTGGGTATCATTCGCATAAGCGATGATCTTAGCTCCCAGATCCTCAGCCAACTGGATCAGGGGAGTGACATATATATTGAAAAGAAGGGGACTCAAGGTAGACTCCTCAGACTGGTCACAGTCTGAGGGGTGGAAGAAAAAGGGGGGAGCCAAACTTGTTGCATTCTGCCCTCTAGAAAGGACTTCAACCATTTCCAAGCCGGCCCGATATACCAATATCCGAGAGACGAGCCAAAAGCAGAGTGTGGCACAGTATCGAATGCCGCAGAGAGGTCCAGCAAAATCAGAGCCGCCCTACCGCCCGAATCCAAGCATTCCTGAATGGCTTCAGTGACTTCGACCAGAGCTGTCTCGGTGCTGAATGTGGCTCTGAAACCTGATTGGGCTGGATGGAGTAGACTGTGACCTTCGACATAGCTGGTAAGTTGTTTATTTACCACTTTTTCGCAGACTTTCGCCACACCAGGAAGGAGAGAGATGGGGCGATAGCTGACAGGGATCAACGGATCCAAAGAGGGTTTTTTCAAAAGTGCTTATAATCATTTATATCTGTTTCTGTCTTATGGTTGTTTCAGCACACCTATTTTACACTAGAATGACGCTGGTTCAATAAATGCTTATTGAAAACGTCCCCACCGTTTCTTCTGTGTATCTCTCAATGTGAGCACGAGTGACTGAGCGAAAAGTATTGCACTGTTTCCATGATCCCTGATGGGACAGAGTTGTCATGTTCGATAGTTGCCAAGAACTATTCTCTCATTGGTAAGAAGGGTTTCTAGTGGCACTGTGAGCTAGCTGCTATACAGGCAAACATACCCGGCGGGGGTGTCTGGAATCAGTCTGGACACCAATCCCACAGTCTATGTTGTCTAAACGCACAGATCCTATATAGGTTTATAGGAATTACACAACAGTCATTGATGTAATAATTGGAGACGCTAAAGGCACAATAAAGTGTTTTTAAATGCATTTTTTTGCAAGATATGCAAATGGAAGTATGAAGAGGGTCAATTCTGTTGTCAGAAAACAATTGAAATAAGACTGTGTGAGACTCAGGTTTGAGTATTTTCCCCAGTCTTAAATTTTCTCTCAAGATGCACTTGAAGGCATCACAGGGATGCGTCAGTGGCTCGGGTGGGGGTAAAGACATTTCATTCAAATGTTTTAGCCATCACCACCATCATTATTACCACCTACCATCACATCATCCTTAGACAAACACCCCATCAGCATCATCCTCCACCACCACATTATCTGCAAACATAAGTTACAATCAATATGTTTTTCATGGCCTCCATGCAGCACTTTCTCAAGATAATTATTTCAGCGATTTTTCCAACTAACTGGAGTAGTTGTCAGTATTAATCCTTCGAGTGAAAGTAGGAACATGACACTGTACAGAAGAGCTTTTTGAGTGAGCACAATTTATTGTGATAATTCATGTTGATTATTTCTTTTTACATAATACGTATTTATTTCACATATTCACAGGTATATTATTTGGAAAGAGTTTTGTAAACGTGTGTAAATATTTTCATATATATTAATTAGTATTATTGTCCGATCATGTATATTTTATAGTACTCTTTAATATATATGCTACATATACATTGGTATTGGTGTTTTTAAATTAATACATGTGTTATAGATTTAGACACTTTTTTAACACTTTTTTATACATTGGTACCTGTGATCCCTTTACTTGCATGGGGGAAACTTATGTTTATCTTACACCTCCTGCTTGTCTTAAATATTTGCAATTTTGCCCACTCCTATTCTTGACATAGACTCTGCTTGCCTACTCATGAATGCTTTTGAAATATCAGTTTGTTGCTTCAATTTTCCTCACTATACCTGTTTTATGTCCAGTACAATTGAAACTGCATGAAACCTTTCTGTAAAAGTTGCAGTTTATTGTAGGATGGTGCTTCATTTTCCCTCACTATACCTGTTTAATATCCAATACAATCACAGCTACATGAAACCTTTCTGTTGGTGGCTAAAGGACAGTGATTATGTTCTGTTATTTATTTGGTTAGAACACCCTCACATTTTAGGATGAAAAAAAGTCAAAAATGTAATGTCCAGAACATTGTATTAGTGAGTACTCCTGAGAAAACACACTGTTGGTCTCCTTAAGAGTACTGAAGGAATTGTCTGAGTAAAATGTCCTTAATTTGTTCCAAAATGTGCATGTACTGTTACTGGCATATTATATTTACATATGCATTGTAATTAGGTTTTGGTTCAGGAATTGGCAAAGTAGAAGAGAACAATATAGAAACAGCCTCAATTTTAACTCTTCTTTATTCATACCTCAAAACAATGTCCCTGCAGATTAGGCAGACATGCATTCATAATAACATTATGCTGGGGAAGATTGCAGTTCAGATCAATTTATGTAGTTGATATTCCTTTACATGTCAGAGGTCAAATTCACCTTTTTCAAGAATATTCATGGGTACTGATTATTAGGTTGACATTTTGCCTAGCCTTGAAGTACAAATTGCAATGAACCCAGTACATCTCCTTAAAATGTATGTAGGGAAATGTCTAAAAGTAGCTATGAAAAGTATAATCAAATTGACAAGGGGGATAAACCCAATAATTAAATGAATTTCCGGAAAAAAACACTGATTTTGATAACTGGCCACATTATAGTTAGCAACATGGTAATACTTCCACGTCTCCTATAGGAGTTTCAATCTATAGAATCAATTTCCTGTCTTAAAATATTTCAGGTGCTGGATGATATATTGACTAGGTTTGTATCAGAGAAAATAACGTCATAAGTGGTACCTCATACATTGAAAAGTTTCAAGAAGCATCAGGGAACTATGCATCTGATATAGTTACTATGTGTCACTGTTGCACTATGCAGTAGTTTAAAAGAGGGGACCTCGAACTGGGCCATATAGCAGGAAATGCTACTACTCATTGTCTGCTCATTTTCATAAAAGATTCGGAAAATACATCCTGTTAGTGTCACATTATGCTTGATAGGCATCAAGCTAATCCACAGGGTGCTCCAAATAGGGACATGTCCATTCTTAGGCATAGCAGAATAGATTTTAAAATTTAGGGAGAACATTGGGTGCAGTATATAAACGTGGCTAAATTGACACTTAGACAGAGTATCCAGCGGCAGATTTACAAGTTCTGGTGCATCTTTGGAAATCAGCAGGGATGCGCCAGTATAGATGTGACACGCAATTCTCTCCTTGCGCCACCACGGATGCGTTGCATTTACAATGCGGCGCACCGTGGCGCAAGGATAGGCCGATGCGTGTTGCATCCTGTGGCGTAAGGGCGTCGCATTGCTGGAGTCGTGTCGCAAGTGCGATGTGGCTCCAGCAATGCACAGGGGCCGCCCATACCTAACATGGTGCGTCACTCCTTACGCCTGCTTCAAGCAGGCGTAAGGGTTTGATGCAGCAGCGTCGTAAAACTGACTCAGTGAAATCTTGTAGATTTCACTGAGTCTGTTTAACGAGGCTTTCCTGCGACGGAACGCCCACCGTGCGACGGAACGCCCACATGAAACCTGACGCAGGTTTCATGTGGCGCAGTGCCTTACAACGTGACGCATCTGCCTATATGCGTCACATTGTAAATAAGTCACAACGTGGCTCATGGTTTATGCCGCCACTGAGTCACTGAAGTGACGCAACGGTGGTGCAAATGTGTCGCAAGGGGCTTGTAAATCTGCCCCCCAGTATTTTCAAACAAGCGTGTAAGTAAGTAATAATCTTTATTGCTTGATTATTTAAAATCATTGCAATCACAACAACTTCACATCTCAATCTTAAAAACTAGATTAATCATTAAAAATTCATTACATGCAAAACATCTTCCCAACACATAAAGTAAGAAACTGTCCCATATATACAATTTAAAACTTATCAATAAAATCAAATCCAATCACATAACATCAATAATTACAGAATAATATTGCACATTTTATATTTTAAGGCGACGGCGTGCACAGCATACTATTTCCTTATACATAATGGAAAGATATTCTAACGAATAACCATTAATTTCAGCTGAAAAACTTTACACGTTGTAATTCAAAGTGTTAATGCTAAGGTGCAAAATTAACTGAATCGAAAAAGTTTCTAATGTACATTTCATGCACAAATTACATTTCAAGGTGCTAATGTGCAATTATTGCAGCGACCATAATATCAAAGCAATAATAAAGTGCATCAATTTACTGTAAAGTGCTAATATGCGATTATTACAACGACCATCATATTAAAACAATAATAAAGTGCATCTATTTACGGTAGTAGTGGCACGTCTGTTTTGACATTTCAAATTGTCACCCTCGCAACATGATTATTATGTAGTAAAGATTATAAGTCAGATAATACTATTAGTCAATAGAGCCATAGAAATACTGGATATCTACCTTATTGTATCAAACATATTTCAGCTGCCAATAAAAATTGTACCAAATGACACAATAATGGAATCGATTCGCCAGATAGTGACATGATTAAAGCCTGACGAGCAGATCTCACCCCGCTCTTCAAAAAATGTGGTCACAAAACTGTACGTCGAAGCTTAATCAACTTGGGGCACACACACACTATATGGACTAGTGTTTCCTGTGGCCAACCACAAAGTCTACAGTTAGAGTCCGGCCACTGCTTGATCCACGATTGCGTGCCCTCCTTTGTTGGGTTTAATCCCATACGTAACCATAAAAACTTATTTTTAAACTTCGCTGAGAAAAAAACATTCAAATACGGCTGAATACGCAGGGATTGGTATGGGTTAATCACATACCATGCATAATTTTTCTCTGCTAATTCAATTTTATCCAATTTAAGCGATTCAGTTTTGATAAGCTTTTTTAAAATTAACTTGTAATTGGGCATTTTCAGATCTTGCAGTGCAATTTGCAGGCCGATATCTCTTAGGGAAGTTAAAATATAAGATCTCCATTTAGCCGCATAGACAGACTTGTCTATTTCTTGCCAACAAATGTACCCTAAGGATGCTGGGGCTGATGTTGACAATGCGACCATACATTTTAAAAAAGCTCCTTTTGATACCAGGCTCTGTCTCTGGAGACCAAACTCCAGTCTTATTCCTGCTTGACACACTGATTTGGCAATCCCAAAAGTTGCTTTGAAGACCTTGACAACCAGTAGGTCAAGCACCTTCACATATTTCCCTCTAATAATGGGAGAACCGTATATGAGGGTTGTTTGTAATTTGGCTTTAATTACTTTATGAATAAAATCATATGATTGGCAGTTCAATGATTTTTTAAGACATTTAAAAGCATGGATCAAGGTCACAGCCTTGGCCCTTAGATCCTTAAAATGAAATTTAAAAGACGCACGGTTGTCAAACACCACCCCTAGGTATCTATGCATCTTAACAATGTCAATTGTACCTGCTCTGGCCTTCCAGGAGTTAAACTTCTGTTTAGCTACACCAATTGTCATCACTTTGTTTTTTTTGACATTCAATTCAAGGCCATTCTGTTGAGTGTAGTCATCAAAGGCGGTAATAAGTCTTTGTAGGCCGATAGGAGTATGACTCACGAGGATGGTGTCATTGGCATACTGGAGGTAACTAATTTTCTCCCCCCCATCCTCGGAACATGCCCATTAACAACATCCAAATGCTGGGAAAGATCTGATAAGAATAAATTAAATAGACAGGGGGCAAGGACACAACCCTGCTTTAGGCCGTTATATGTTCTTATCTTCCTTGATAAGGAATTGCCATCACCCAACTTAACTTGAACCCAAGTATCGGTATACAAAAGAATGATAGCCTTCAACAGTTTCCTTGAAATGCCCCGATCTACCAATTTTTTCCATAACAGGTTTCGTGGCACAGAGTCGAAGGCTGCCTTAAGATCAATAAAAGCAATATATAAATTTTGTTTATTTAAGACAGCCCTCTCCGCAAGTAAGGTTAAAGCCAACAGATTTGTAATAGTGGATTGTCCTTTCCGGAAACCAGTCTGATTAAAAGGAATAGCCCAATCTTTCAATTCTATCAAGAGAGTAGAAGCGAACACCTTTGCATCGACATCAGTAAGCGAGATTAGTCGATAGTTAGCAGGATTAGCCACCAGGCCGCTCTTATAAATGGGTTGCAGTATGCTGCTTTGCCAAGATTCTTGGACCATTCCCAGGGTCAACACTTCCCTGAATAGACGATGCAAAATGCCAGCCCACATGTCACCATTAGCACGAAACAGGACATTAGGTAACCCATTGGGTCCGGGGGCACCATTTGCTCGAAGCCCACTTAGCAGGGTCAATACTTGATCACAGCTCGGGATTTCAAGGTCAAAATTTGGATCAAAACTGGCGTCGATAAGATGGTCTATGGAATTCAAATCCAGGCACTCACCATTCCCCACATTGGTTGATAATATATTATTCCCCACACATCCATCTAACATATCCGGAGGGTTTTCCCTCTGGACCGGTGAACCATACAAATTAGCTATAAACGTTACCCAACTGGATTCTGATATATTTACAGAAAACGCCCTACAACCTCCCCTTTCGAGCTTATTAATAACTGCCCAAAATGGTTTTGCATTGTTTTGCTTTGAGGCGGATAATAAACTGTTCCATAACCCAGTTTGGTGTTTAAGTTTGGCTTTCCAGACTTCTTGTTTATAGGTCTTCTTAAGTTCCTTCAAATTTTCTTTATACACAGAATAGGTCTGGCAAAATCTATGTGCATATGCCACCCGAACAGCTCTGTTAAGTAATTTCTTTAACTTTTGTAGTTTGGCGGGAAACCATATTTTTGGGGTATTTAGATGGGTATAAATTTTCCTAGTCTTGTCGGCTGCAAATTTCCCCACAAGGGACCTTGTAATAAAGTTCCATTTATTAATCATATTCATATCGCCCTGGGCTCCCAAGTCGCATTCCTTTTGTAATACCTGAGCGGTTTGCATAATTTCCTCCTCTTTGGCTAAATGCCAAACCAGCCTCTTCAGGTTATATGCAGAGTGTGCCATATTGGGAAGATCATTCGTTTTAGAGTGACACTTCACAAAAAGATTAAATTTTAGAACCTGGGGGTTGTGATCACTTTCTGGCCGGCCGATTACCTTATAGTCAGACATATTTGATCTCAATATGTCTGATACAAATGTGTAATCAATGATTGAATCATGTTTAGAATTCTTAAACGTTGGACTGAACCTAGATTTTTCTTTTAACTGGCTGACTCCAGCCTCAGACATAATGTCACAGCATTCTTTTGCCAGACCTTCAGACTTACAGTTAAAACCTGAGAACCGGCTAAGTTGCAAATTAAAATCACCTGATACTATTAAACCAGCATCTGGGTGTTGGACTATTAATGTGGTCAGCACATCCCGCAAGATATACAACTGTGCAGACTTGTTTTACTGGCACTCAGATACATGTTAAGAATAATTATACTCAGATCAGTGGTATTTACCACAAGACATTGTAGCCAACCCAAATTGAAATCTACCACATCCACAACTAGGTTTAAGTCGGACGTAATGTAACATGCCAATCCACATTTAGCGCGGCCAAATCTTTTGGTTTTCACTGCCGGAATACTATATTCATTAAATCCAGACAAAGGGGTCATCTGTTCACACCATGTTTCTTGGAATAATAGAATTGCAAATGAATTTAAAAATAATATCGTATCTGGGTCTGACAATAAATGGAGCAATCCGTGGACATTCCAGGAGCATAGACTTATTTCATTTGCATTAACATCCATAGCTCCGGGTATTCAATTACTATCTCCACGGGGCACCTTTGCCAATGATGCTGGCAGGCAAGACCAGTTCTCCATTCGCACATTATTTTTGGGTAGCCACTCACAGAGCCTACCCTCTGTTTGGGAATTGGTGATTAACAGCCCAGAACTGCAAGATTGATTGTTTTATGGGCCCACTGCTCCTCTAAGTACAGGATTAGGCTTGTTACTTTCTACTGGTTTGCAACCTTTATCCACCTTAAGGGCCAGCACCTTCAAGATCGGAGGATATTGTACACTACCCCAGATCTCAACCTTAATTCCATATTCCATAAAATACAAACTTGATCCTAAGATCTTAGTAACAATATCGTTTGAGGACCAAGTTGTAATAGTAGACTCTCGAAGAGAGTTGGGCTGTACCTGTTTAAACTGTACTGACACCAAATCAGTAGATTTAATAAACGCTAAGTCAGGGATAGTTGAAATAATTTTCAGGATTAAACCCCGATTGAGACTATCAGAAGGCCCCTGGGAATCATACAGGGGATGCATTACTAGTTTGGTGTCCCCAATTCTACAGCTATAATCCTGTCTGCCACACGGAGAGTTTAATATGCCTAAATTACTATCTTTTGGTAAAGTAGATTTAGAAGATATTTTTAATAGAGATAGACTCTGAGTATTAGTAGATTCTAACATTTCTACAGTACTTAACCGCTTCAGGGTATCGACAACTTGTTCTTTAGGCAAAAATCCTAACCCCTGTGGTTTATTGTCCAACCTAGACACCCCTTCATCATTGATAACTACCAGATCCGGTTTTATTGTACCATTAGGTTTAAGAACCTCATTATTACTACCATTTGCAAATCCTGATCATTAGGCAAAAATCCTAGCCCCTGTGGTTTATTGTCCAACCCAGTCACCCCTTCATCATTGATAACTACCAAATCCAATTTTATTATACCATTAGGTTTAAGAACATCATTATTACTACCATTTGCAAATCCCTGATCATTATCCCTTGTTGGTACCGGCAATACTATAGTGGAATCTCCATATGCCACGACACCAACCTGAGGTAAAGATTTCTTAACAACTGGTTTGAATATAGGATAATAATCCTTAGGTTTTGCTGCTGTAGCTACTAAGGCAGCTGACCTCCTGGACTTATTCCGCGCTTTCCGCAACCTTTTCCTTGAACGTTTAGATAACGGGGACAATCACTTAGACTATACCCTGAGCTTGAGCACTGTGGTTTAGCAATAATCAGTGATTTGCCATACTTGGTTCCATGCAAGACATGGCCATCCTCTAGTTGTACGTCTGAACACAGACTGACCTCAGCCTCCCCTTCTACCTCCTTTAGAAATCCAGAGTTATCACAACCCACCTTTGTCGCAACTTCTTGCTGCCTCTTGTTTTCACAATATACATTATCACCCCCTTTCTTAGTACAAACCTAATTGCGATCCAAAACAGGATACCTTGCTGTTTTTAACTTCTTTCACAAGGGAACCTACAATTTCTGGGAGATCAGACATTTTATCCAAAATGTAAGAACATGTGCATCTTATCAATTGGTCATTAACCTCAGTCTGGGCCTTAACCCACCAATCCTGTCAGGTTTTGTAGTTTTGAGTCAATACCGGCCACATTGACTGCTAAAGTATTTAAAAGATCCACCTGAATTTCAAGTTTATTTGAGTGGACGTCAAGTGCACTTGTTATAACATTCATTGTATTTAGCAAACTTTTCCATACACCAATATCATCGGCACTTTTATTAATTGTAGTGTGTGCATCAACATTGGGTAAAACATCATATTTGGTCAGGAATGAAAGGTCAGCAGGGTTCAGCGAATTGTCAGGCTTACCAGGAATAGGATCAACCGGATTCAGTGATATATCAATTCAACCTAAAATCTGAGCACCCTGATGGTTATTTGTAATTTTATTTTTTACAGGAATTAAAATTGCATGATCATCCGGAGCCTGATCATCATCGCATATCCCTGGACCAAATATACCTAATATATTCTTATCATTTGTTATCTAAAAATAGGTATTCCTGGTTTCCCACTTTTCTCGTCAACCCCAAATGCCGGCATCCCAGGTATCAAAAGGCCTTGTGACACTTTGTTAACCTGCACATCCCCCATACAGATAACAGAGGCATCACTGTCATTCGAGAGCATGGTGCAGCTTGAAACGTCCAAGAAAGTGTCCGCTGTCTGGTGTTCAACTTTCGCACCGAGCTGCGTCATCATTTTGGTTGTCCCTACCTTTATATACTCATTGGTTGGGACAGCATGGACTTGGGCATTGACTACCATTTTGTACGGTGATTCTTTCGCAGCAGATACGTCCTGGTTTAATTCGACTGGTTGTTTTGAAGGTGTAGAGCCGAATACTTGGTTTCCACTATCTCTCAACTCCTCCCTCTTTATTCGAGATTACCAATACGGGGGGCGGTTTGGCATCACCATTGCATTCATTTTGGACAACACCCTTCTGTATAAAGAAATCCTTAATACTTGGCTGGGAAGAGGCGGTCCCCCCTCCTCCTCCAACAGAGAATGGGTTACTAATTTGCCCCACAGCCCTCAAGGCCACCCCCGGGCTTGTGCTTAACCCATCTTTGCCCAGTACACTCTCGTTGGCAGACTCATTTGCCTCCTGGGTATTCTTTTTGGAGCGAGTTAGCATTTTCCTGGCAACTCTTCGCCTTTTTTGTAACTGTTCTTGAAATGACAGTTGCGCTTGACCCCTTACGCTACCAGATCTCATAGTGTAGCCAACAGTCGCCAATAAAACATACTGGGCGAGCGTAAGACTTGAATTAACGTATCTCTACAGAGTTCACTCAATCAGTCGACAAATCCTTTAGGGAATTCTGCCACTACTTTTCAGTGGGTCTGGTAGTCTGGTAATTCTGACATAAAATGGTAAGTGACAGTAAATGGGTTATGGTCTGGTTATTCTGAAATAAAGTAGTAAGTGACAATAAATGAGTTATGGGCTATGGATTGTGGGTTGAGAAGTATTGGTAGCAGGCAGACAAGCAAACAAGCAAGCCAGCGAGCGTTTTGAATATGTTTTACTTATTTATACTTAAATTTAATGCGGAAGCAGCTATGAGGCAGCTATGAGTCAGGCATGATGCAGACGTGGGGCAGAACAGTACCTGTTGAGGTTGGGGACCTTGGAAGATTTCCTAAGTTCCGGCGGGCTCCCCTATCTGTGGTAACACCACTTGCCACAATTGTCCTTGAACCCACTGGCCACACCCGCAAGCCGCACCCGGTCTCAGACCACTGAGCCTCTTCCGCGGGGCAAAAGGGGAGGGGGTGGCAGTAGCTGTTCAGTCCGCTGCTCTCTGTTTGCTCACCGTTCTCCGTTCGTCCCCTCTTCTCCGCTTTCTGCTTCCTGCCTCCTGCTTTATTCCCGCCGCTCAAACCGCCGCTCAAACCGCTCAGCCCACTGCGGGGGGGCCGAAACTCAGCCGGTCTTGGTCGGCCACCCGGGTGTCAGAGATGATTTTATGGGCCCCCATGTAGAAGAAAGATCAACAGGGACCAGCGGGGGCCGTGGACCGTGAGCTGGTGAGCTGGCGAGACGCGAGGCAGCAGTTCGGCGTCTTTCTTGCTCGCTGCAAACAACGTGAAAACCCGGAACCTGGAGGCAATCAAGCTAACCTAAACAAGCGTGTGACATGAGACATCCTTCAGAAGAATTTCAAACTCAGAAGATAGAAAATAGCTACATAGTTATCTGTATGTGGTAAAAGAAGTCACTGTGGGGAGAAGGGAAAAGGACTTGAAGGAGGGGTTGTACATGCTGATTGGTTGCAGGCATGTTAACACACAAAAAGTATTAACTAATGGTATGTTATTATAGACATGTATTGTATTATGTTGTAAACTACATAAGTGTCTAAGTGTTGTATCGGGCTGAGGAAAATGGCTCTTACCAGAGGTGACTAATAAATGTTGAAATGACGTGTGGCTCCATACCACATTCTTAAATAATTATACCTAAATAAGATAGTCCATAAAGTGGATGACTGTGAAGCTGTAATTTTTTCAACTCAAGTAGCTTAGGGGGAGACTAGCCCCTGTTTGATGTCTTGTCAAGCTGTACCTACTGTCTTTAAATTCTGGGTGCACATAACAGTCATGATTAGGCAGCACAGTCTATGTCAAGAGTGGGCAAAATTTCAAATATTTACCACGTGTAGGAGGTAGTTGTTTGTAGATTTATATTGCATGGCTTATCACACGTGAGGGTATCCAGATGCTGTCCATGGGCACAGGGAGATTAAATGATTTGCCCATAATCACAGGATGTTGCACTGACTCTGAGACTCGATCCCGGATCCCCAGCTCCCGAGTCACTGGCTATGGACGTTGCGCTACATGTAATTGTCATGATAATTATGTGCATTACACACATTACTTGTGAGATTTAGCTTTTAAATTGTATGTGAGGTATGCCCCTTCATACAAAGGTCACATCAGACCCCTGATCAGTATGTTGGATGATTGCCCGCAGCAAAATTGTACTCAAGGTAGGCCCTCACTTGTTATTCAATGATTGGTGGGTGGTGTATGTACATAATCCAGACTTGACAGTATCAAGTCATGAACTACTGGTATGGAATCCTGTGCAGGTTGAACTATTTCATGGTTTGAGGATGCTGAACTAGATTGGACTATTTGGAGATGTTTTAATAGGCATGTCATGGAAGAGGCTGTCACCCAGGGGGAACCCAGGTATTCTGCTTTTTTCTACAACAGTCATGGGCATTTCTGGGAAGACTAGGGGTTCTAGTCAAATAGTAGAGAAGATGGAGAAGAGGAAAGAGGGTGAAATGTGATTTCATTAAGGTTTAATATGGTATTGCACCATACAAGCAGTGCTTAACTTGCACTGGTGATTACCAGTGTTTGGCATTGTGGCATTGGCATATATTGTTGGGATTTGGGACGTCTGGAGGTGGTCTCTAGGTTCTGAGGCTGGAGGCAATTGTTAATCTGTCTAATTATCTAAGAAAAATACACACTTCAGTAACTGTTGTAAGGTAGTCTGGCAGAGGCATGGTGTCAGGTTTCAGACTTGGAGCTACATGGGCCATATAGGAGAGGAATTGCGCAGCCTTAGACCAGCTGAGCCCACCTTCCAATGCCTGGTAATTTGTATGGGTGGGTGATCATACATGTTTGCACTTCAGTCCTTATTATGCACTCCACTGTACTGCTAGCACAACATTGCCGTCTCACTATTTTGCCTGCCTTAAATCAGTCTAACCATTATATTTTCTGTCATTACCTCATCCACCTTGACATTGCCCCACAGTAAAAAGAGATAGGTCAATATTAAAAAGGGCCTGTCAAAAAAGTAGATTTTCCCATTTAATTCCCATTGGAATCTTTGCTCTCCAGTACAGCCAAAAAATGCTGAACGGAATTACACCAAACTTGACCTGAAAGTAGAACGTTATTCAAGGATGTGAATTTGCTTAATTTAGCATAAATCAATATAGTAGTCTTTGAGAAATTATCAATTAAGAAATGCTAAGATTGGGCTTGAAGGGGTTAAAAAGTTCAAGATAGCTTGACCCTTAGGTTGCAGAAGATCCAGGGGCATGAGTTTGTGGACCATCCCTAACGGTGTGAGCCCTTCTCCATCAACAGCCACAATCCCTATCAGGGTGAAAAAACAAAAGGGCAGTCAGTAAATTAACCTATGCTTAACCCTCTGGTAGCTTGGCACAAAAGCAGTCTGGCTTAATTTAGAGGCAATGTGGAAAGTATTTATGCAGCACACAAACAGTAATAAAGTGAAAACACTACACAAGGAAAGTCCCACACCAACTTAGAAAAATGGAGTGCATTTTAATACATTATTTGACACCAAAACAACAAAACTTCAATCAATAGAACCAGAGTTATGAATTTTTAAATTTTAGGGTAAAAACTAGCTCCTAAAACATCAAATCGCCAACCATGGACATCTAATCAGGCGAGACCAGGGCATAGTCAAAAGTTGTGGTGAAAGCGATGGAGCGCAGTTTGGGTACACAAAGTGAATTGAGCACGGACTCCGCTTACCATCAGAATTAGAAGAATTTTTTTTTAAAAACTGTCTGAGAAGGTAAAGTTCAGCAAGGCAGCTGGGTGTGTCCGAGGAGGAGGTGTTATCGCCAGGGAGCCGCTGGATGAGGTGCAGTGAAGATTTCTGCTTGCAGACTTAGCCTCTTTTTTGGAGGTCTGAAATCTACAGCGGGAGGAAGCTGCAGGCTGTAGCCAGTGAGGGCTCCACGTGGCCTGATAACTCTTCTGTGAGGAGCAGCTGAAAAGGATTTGCTACTGTGGAGAAGAATTTAGTGGGAGCTGCCACAAAGTCAGGCCGACCGTCGATGCACCTTGGACGGATCGATGAACTGGTAGGTACCTGTCTCCTTTCAGTCCTCAGAGCACTTTTTCGGACAACGTTTTGGATTGGAGCTATCTGGACACCTTTAGCACCACTTCCAAGGGTCCAGAACTGGAGAGGCACCATTTGGAGGGTCAGGATTCACAAAGGCAGGGTTAAAGTGTGGGTTCAAAATGGTTGGAGCCTTTTCTGTCCCTGAGGCTCTGATCAGGAGGCCAGCCAACTAGCCCTTGGAGTCACTCTGGGAATCCTGGGTTCATTAAGAAGAGCAGGTCTCAAGCAGCAGGGCAGATTTCTGAGGGCACAAGCAGGCTTCAGACAGCAAAGAATTCCTTCTTGGAGCACCAAGGCAGTGTTTTGCAGTACACAGCAGGCCATAGCAGCAGCCAATTCTCTGAGATTCCTTTCACGGGTCCAGAAAGTGAACTGAAGAGTGGGTCTGCTGGTTCCCTTTTTATACCTGCTGTCCACTTTGAAGTGGGTGAAATGTCTGGAGGCTTCCTTACACAAGTCTCTGAAATTTCTTGCCTCCCTGCCCTGGTCCCAGTCTGTCTGCAGGCACAATAGGCTAGTGTGAAGTTCTTTGTGTGTGAGTGAGGCAGAGTCTTTTGAAGTGCGAGTGGGGCTGCTCAGAGCTCCGCCCCATCCTATTTGAGATGCCCATTCAGGCACACCTAGCCCCTCTATTGTATGGCTTTCTGGTAGGAATGTACAAAGGCCAGTTGCCATTCTTACCTAGTCATGTGACCCAAGGATAGGCTGCAGGCACCAAATAGGGCAGAAAAATGTCAATTTTCTAAAAGTGAAATTTTTACAATTGTGACTTAAATTTCAACTTTACCATTAAAGAGGGGTTTAAATTGCAGTTCCCCAGACACTAAACATGACTTTTCTACCTGCTCTCAATCAAAGGTTAGCACTATTTACATGCAATAAAGTAACCCAATTTTATCTTATGAAAGAGGTAGGCCTCACAGGAGTGAAAAATTAATTTGTGAGTTTTTCGATACCAGGACATGCAAAACGTAAAAGTACACAGTGCTTCATTTGAGCCAGTGGTTGTCAGTGGGGGCAGCCGGCACTCATTTGTGAGGACGGGCACTTATTTTTCCACAGCAGACATTAACTGAGAGCAATAGAGGGAAACACAAACACAGGAACGGCAGAGGAAGGGAAAGAGGGAAAACAGGAACAAAGGGAGAAAGCTGGAACCTGCGTGAGTGAGATAACGGGAAAGCAGTGACTGGTGGTGGATGGAAGAGCAATGAGGTCAATTCAAGACTCTGTAGCCTTGGCACTGTGTGTGCTGACATGTAATAGTGCCGGCTGCTGGTTTCTGGCCAGAGCTTTGGACACCAACACTGGTTCTATTATAAAGTAAGCGCTGAAAGTACATGTTCAACTTTTTAATTATAATGGGCTGTTTAGGGCCTACTCAGGGGTGACAAACTTGTATTAAAAAATGAGTTTTGGGCTAGGCAAAGTGATTGTTTTGCCAAGTCAAATTGACAGTTTAAAGGTGCTGGGTAGACTGCAATGGCAGGCCTGCAACATGTTTTAAATGGCTACTTACGTGGGTAGCACAATAAGTGCTTCAGGCTCATTAGTAGCATTTAATTTACCAGCCCTGGGTATATGGTATACCACTTTACTAAGGACTTATAAGTAAATTAAATATGCCAATCAGGTGTAAGTCAATTGTACTATGATTTAGGGAGTGAACACAAGCACTTAGGACTGGTTAGCAGTGGAAAGATACACAGAGTCCTAAGGCCAACAAAACTAATTTAGAAAATTTGGAGTGCTGAAGGCAAAAGGTCTGGGGGTGACTCTGCAGAGAAGCCAAGTCCAACACGCCTGCAATGCTCTGAGAACAGTGAACCCTTCCTCTGGGTCTGCAGACCCCACATGAAAGGTGCTTGCACACTAGTTGGGTCCTCTCTTAGGTCTGTGAACCTGGAATTTGCACTGAAAACCAGAGTGAGGGCCCAACAAGTGTCCAAGAGTTTCTAATGGCTTTAAAACTCCTATTGGGGTCTGCAAACACCAGCAGAAATTGAAATGCATATTTTTTCAAACATTGGACAGCAGGGGTTGACAGTCTGAAGCAGCTTGGGTGCTAGGCTAGGCCTTGTGACTAACGTCCACTGCACATAGTAAGAGGCGTTGCACATCAGAGTTTAGCCACTCATGTCTAGTTGGGTACCTTTTGGCCATGCTCAGTGGGGGTTTACCACTCACCACAGGTTGGTACAAGGTCTGGCAGAAAGCAAAGTATGTTGGCAGTGGGGCATTGGGTGCCCAGCTGTTGGATGTTGTATATGACCCAAAAGATCCCAGAGAATCACTGAAAAAAAGAGTTGCAATTGAAGTTATGGTTAGTTTTGGTTAGAACACTTTAACATATATTGAAATGAAACTCAGGAATCCATTCAAAAAACCGTTATATATACAGATATGGTTATGAATTAAAACTGAAAAAAACACTGGAGTTCGAAAGCTACGGTTAGCTCTGCAATCCATAACTTGCACAACAGCCATGCAAATTTTAACTTATATACAAAATGCGGTTCTTATAACTTCAGAGAAAGAAATCAGTAAATAAAAACACCTAAAAACAGTCTGAAAACAAAACAGCACAACCACAAAAAATTATAAAAAGTACTACACTGTCTTGTTGGTAGTGTTATTGCTAATGTGATAAGTAATCTGATCTGTAAAATTTTATATAATTTGTAATTTCATCTGTGTCATCTGTGCTAGTTATGCTTTGCATGGCTATTTTGTGAGAACTAAACATAACTTGACAATTTCGGTCTCACTATGTAACCGTAACTGTAACTACACTTTTATGGTGCTTTTAGTGAACTTCTGAGATTATTTTTAACATATGTTAAGGGGTTAAAGCCAAGGCTAAGGACGATGCCACTAGATAGATAGATAGATAGATAGATAGATAGATAGTTAGATAGATAGATAGATAGATTCTGCCATAACTGTATTCCTCTTAAACAACAAATTCTAGTTGATTTCTGCCTACTCAGTGTTTGTTTGGACGGAGCGAGCTAAATCATTTATCAAAATAAGAATTTGGCCTTTGTACAAAAATTAAGCTTTGTGCTCAAGCGAAAACGTACTTGCTTGTAGCAATGCTGACAGTGATCTGTGTTTTTAGATCCTCAGCAGATTCACCCGTTTTTGTTTATTTTCTGTCCTGTTGTATTGTTAATGACTGGGGCTTTAAGGACTATCCATCAGATGTGCTCACAAGGCTGGAAGAAGGAGGCCTGCTGCACATTGTTGGTTACGATATCGTTCCTAACGCCCCTTTCAAACATGGCAATGCATCAGCCAACAGAACAAGCATAGGCTGAGAGGTACTGTCCATATAAGCAGGTGCAAGCAAGAGTTCTGTTGGTGTATTTCACATGTAACAAGTGTGCTCTACCCTAAAGCACACATCCTACGTGTCTAACATGTGTACTAGTGTTTATATGTGCAAATATGTCCTGGACAGTGTACCTCCAGCTCAACGTCTATGGAGGACTGCACAAGCCTGCCTTGTGTGGTGATTGTGACCTCTAGCATGTATTATACGTATAGGCCTCAGTTGTGCAGCCAACAGAA
Source organism: Calotriton arnoldi (assembly GCA_963921515.1). Lineage (NCBI taxonomy): Eukaryota > Metazoa > Chordata > Amphibia > Caudata > Salamandridae > Calotriton > Calotriton arnoldi. The sequence continues at coordinate 1,847,997 of CAWUFW010002952.1, forward strand.
CTAGCACGCACACAGTACTTGTGCATCTGTAGTTGGACCACGAGCGAACCTCCCACGTTTATTTATATCCTCGGGTCAACGCCCGGCCCCTCGGATGCAGGTTGATACATTATATCGTAGTGGCCGGATGGCTCACTACACCTTGCACCACAACGTGAGAAGCTGCATATGCAGAACAGCCAGATTTAGTGCAAGTGCCTCTGATGTATTAATGTGCCAGCATCTCTTACTAACCCGGGTGCTGCACTCATTTCTGCACTTCGCGCCACACATGACAGCAGTCTTTCAGAAAGCGCTCCATCTGAGCAATATTTTTGCAATTGGGTGAAACGTCTGTGCAGATAGAGTACTCAAATTTGGATCTTAATTAACAAAGTTAAGATCTGCTGAAGATCGAAGAAGCTTGCAGATTTTTCTAGAGTCTTAAAAGACAATAGGATGAGAGGGATTGGCTTTTGCCATAAGAGTAGTCATTGCAGATGTGGTGAATACTCGTAAAGTTGTGTTCTTGTGAATATTGGTGAAAATGTGTAATGCCTCTCACATACTTTCATGCACTTGTAAACTTAAACATACACAAACTAGGTGTATGTGATTGTGAATGTGTGGAAAGGGCTGCTATCACCCCTATTTTTAAACATGATTTGGAGAATAGAAATATTCGCATGGAGTATTATATTTCTTGTAAAGTGAAGAAAATTGATGAATGTCAAATTTCATATTCACTCTAATCGTATGCTTGTAGCATGTCCTCAATGTGGATGGTCCAGAGGCATAGATTTTGGCTGAAGGGATAATGCCAGGAAATTTGGATTTAACACAGTAAATCTACCACCCCCCATGTGTGCATTGTAATGTAAGGTGGAATTGTAAAGCACTACTTGTCACTCGTGAGGGTATTTAGGCGCTGAGTATATGAGTGTAGGCGTTTGATGAGGCTGGGCCTGAATAAAGGTAGTCTCAATTTTCCCTCAGGAAGACTAATTGAATAGCCAGGTCTTTAGCTTCTTGCCGAATACAAGAAGTGAGGAGGAGGCTCTGATGTGTTGGGGGAGGTCTTTCCAGGATGTGGCAGCTTGGTATCAGAATGATCGACCTCCTGATTTGCTTGTACGGAAGCTGGGTGTGAGTGGAAGTGAGAGTGATGCTGAGCGAAGTTGTCTGGTGGGTTGGTGGAAGTGAAGCCGGTGATTAAGGTATGCGGGTCTCGTGTTATGTAGTGACTTGAATGCGTGTGTGAGAAACTTGAACTGGCAGCACTTCTGGATGAGGAGCAAGTGGAGCACTCTGAGGAGTGGTGTGGTGTGGGTTCGGCACGGTAGATTGAGGAAGAGTCTGGAAGCAGCGTTTTAGATAGCTTGAAGTCTGTGAGGAAGATGGGTTCAGATGCTGGCATAGAGTGCGTTGCTGTAGTCCAATCTGCTTGTGATTAAGGCCTGCATGATGGTATGTCTGGTGTCCAGTGGGAGCCATTTGAAGATTTTACATAACATGTGAACGTTGTGGAAGCATGAGGAGGTGACGGCAATGACCTGGGCCTTCATGGTGAGGTTAGTGTCCAGGATGAGACCTGGGTTCCTAGCGTGGTCGATTGTAGTGCGTGTGGGTCCAAGATCGGCGGGCTACCAGGTGGATTCCCAAGGTGAGCTCTTTTTCCTGAAGATGTGTATGCAATTTCCTCAGTGATTTGTTAGACTTGAGTTAGGATAGTAAAAGTGATTCTCCCCCGAATGCATTCTCTTTCCTCAAAATTTGCTAGACTGGAAATAGTATAGTAAATCTGACCCTCCCAAATGTATGCTCTTGCCCCAATGTTTTTTAGACTGTAATTAGAATAGCAAATCTGACATTCCCCGATATTAGCACTTTCCTCAGTATTTGTTAGATTGGCATTAAAATAGTAAATCGGACTGCACAGATGTTTGCTCTTTGCCTGTTTTGCCCAGTGTTTGTTGGACTAAAGTTAGAATAGTAAGTCCCCCCCATCCCACACCCTCCTACATCCAATGAATGCAGTTTCCCAAGTACGTGTTAGACTGGAGTAAGAGAAGTAAATATGACATTCTCAATGTATGCACTTTGTCTAATGTTTTTAGACTAGATTTATAACAGTAAATCAGACCACCTCTCCCTCAAAATCAATGTTGCACTTTTCTCAGTGGTCATTAGATTGGAGTTAGAATAGTAAATCTGGCTCTCACAGTATATTAATTTTCCCCAATGTGTATTTGGCTGCAGTTAGAATATTAAATCCGACCCCCCATTGTACTCACAAATTCCCCAATGTTTGTTAGACTGGAGTTAGACTTCTACATTTTGAGTCCCAAACACATGCATTTTGACCAGTCTTTGTAGGATTTTTGTTAGACTATGTTTTGTATTGTTTTTATTTGTTTAGTTTTTTAAATATTTGCAAAATTTTTAATAATTATCGATTTTTATTCTTCAACATAAATTAATAAATGTTATGTGTATAATAAATGTCTTGTAATTTATAGGTTATATATTTTTTATTTGTTTAAATAGACTAAAATAATATTTTGTATGTTATATATTGTTTAAATATATTAATTTTATAAAAAAGTAATTTTATTTTTATTTTAAATTATAGTAATGCTAATTACAAATAAATATGTATACTTACAATTATAATCTCGATATTCTTACCACCATATTTTTATGGTCACTATTTTGTCATACAAGTAAAGCTTAAGATGAAATAGTAGTAGATGGGCTGCTGCTGCTGAGGTAGTGAGGAGTTGTTTGTCCACTTGAGGAGCCAGATGATTCAAAAAAAGTAAGGCACCAGAATAGGCAAAGCAAGCAGGGCACACTAGAGGGGCAGGAAGCTGCCAACCATGAAATGCTCTCTGAGCTTGCTATAACTGTAGATATTTCCCACATGACAAGTGTTCTGATTGGCTGTCCAGCTCCCAACATTTCATGCAGGGTGATGACAAATGTAATGCAATGGGCCTTATGCAAGCATTGAAGTAAAATATAGTACTAATTGGTGTACAGTGGGCCCCTCTCACCCCTGCCATCTTAAAAGGATTAATTTTCATAAAAGTTCATATGATCTAATTATCAATTACTAGAAGATAGTGTACTTAACCCATTACTATTATGAGAAGAAACGGGTTTAGAGAGCAGCTGGGTGTCAACGGCATAGTGCAAAGGGTTTATATCATGAGCATTCATTTACTGCCTCAGAGGCCACATACACAAATTGAAGAAGAGTGAGGACAGTTCTGATCCCTAAGTGAAGGGCAGGTGATGAACTGGATTTTGGATTAGAAACGAGCACAGCAGCAATTAAGACCCTATCCAACAAGAAAGATTTTATTAATATCTGTACTGTTTTAATGATTCCCGCCATAGCAGCCTAGACTTGTATATGAGCAGCCTTTGTGTTGAAGGCAACTGAAAAATATCCATACCAGACCCTTTTGTATTTCATCCACCATATCAGGACTTCCAAAAATACCTGAGCCTGCTCCGCAAATGCTGGGCGTAGCTTATTTAATATGCTCCTTGAATTTTTTTTATTCAGCCAAACATTTGTGTTCAGTTACTCCTAAAGGAATGTAAGGACTATCAACCCCCTTCAATCACTGCATTCTAAATCCTGCTTTTTCAACACACTTACTGTAAAATGTGGGCGGTTTATGGACGCCACAATTTTACTGATGATGACTCTCTTGCAATGTTATTCTCCTTATGCTAGGATGTGGACACTTCCTTAAATAATTTAGAATACGAATTAAGGTAAAACTCTTCAGAAACTATACTCTCACCACAGTCCAGTGAACAAGTCAGCAAGGTCCTTTGCATATTGCAGTATTTAAACTTTTTACATTTTGTTCAACTCTTTTGTGTTCTTTTTCTATTCTTTTTTGCTGCGTGTGTGAATCTTAAAAAAAGCCACAATATACTCAGTTGGAAAAAGAAATGTACTTATTTCTCCACTCTCTTAAATTGTCTTGTTGGCACAGTCACAGATCAATACTTCTCTTAATAAAAACAGTACCCCACTTACGTGGCTAGGCTGAGAAACTGAGGCGAGAAGAGGCCAAATCAGGGACCAAGTGAAGACCAGATTGACGGCATATGGTCACAGTATCCACTGTTCCTTTTGTAGGATTTATTATAAGTCCCAAATGTGGAGTACCGCTTTTGTTGGTAGAGTTGTGAAAACACTGGGTGGTAGGAATATTATTGGCCCCCACAGATTCTGGAACATTCCTTCACAGAAATGTCAGGAAAATGTGTGATTTAGGTAAAAATATTAGGAAGGCTTAAACGTAAACTGTTCCAAAAATAACTAGCATTGGCATAGCCAATAGGTCTCGCCTTTGGGACCTTATAAGTGTTTAGCCATGCAACACTTGATGCTGTTGCACCAAGGATATTGTGCTGGATAACTAAACACTTATTATGTCCCAAATGCGAGACCTAATGGCTATGCCAATGCTTGTCCTATTTGGCTCCTTTATATTGGAACAAGCTGCCACTATGTTAGGACTTGTACGGATCGTTTTTGCTTTAGGAAATTACTGAAGACAATTTTGTTCTGAGCTAGTTGCGATACGCTGCTTGATTGCACCGAGATACCCCTTGGGGTGATTCGAGCGCGTTATAAATGGCATTAACAAGTTTGAGCACAGGCTAGTGGCAGCTGGGGTTGATGGCAGATGAGGGATAGGTGGTGACATGGGTGTGATGGCAGGAGATTGCTTGGAACGTTACGGGGACTGAATGAAAGTTAAAGGCAGAATGTTGACAGCAGATAAGGAAGTGACGTGTTAGGGTAATTAAAGAGCATGGTGATGCCAAAGAGGGGACGGGCGAGGCCAAGACAGTATAACTGAGGTGATGAGGAGGAAGTTGGCAGATAAAGGGAGGTTAATGTGAGAAGGTGCTGGCAGTCCTCAGAGTAGTGATGGTGGAGACGTCATGGTGGGAGGAAGGAAGTATGCTTTACTGGAAACAGCTGGTGGAGGTTAAACTATGATAAACCAAGGAAAGTCTGTATAATAAAAAAAAAAACTCAATAGTGATGGAAAAAACCCACATCTTTATGCCACAAAATCCTCTGGTCTGTACAGTGGCATTGCTCCAGGAAGCCTTTGGTGGAAACACCTGCACCCAGACCCATCTTCACCGTTGGGCTAAACAAGGTGTCACGTGACATCCGACCGTGCAAGCAGCAGGATGGCGCACGCGTCTAGCATGCAGGCAACAAGCAGGGTTAAAGCAGAATCCGGCGTTGATGGTAAATGAAGTTACGTGCGGCGCAGGCCACTAATGCCGCATCCTGAAAGCTGTGGCCAGGTTTACTGCGTGAGTATCTGCACTGACAAGCTAAGGGGTCCACGCTGCCAGAGTCAGCGCACTGCAGCAATCAAAAAGATAGTGTTTGTTGAACCAGAGCCATGGGGTCAGCCTTTGCGGCCCAGAAAGAAGGGCAACGGGTAATTTCCAGAAATAATGGCAGCGGTGCCCTCTATAGAAGCCCCTGTGCATGTACGAGGCAATTTAGTCACAAAACTAACTTGACCAGCGGACTCAGCTGAGAAATGTCCAATGCAGACTGCGAGGCGATTTCCTCCCTGAGCCGACTGATCTGCTGCACCCAAGCGAAGACGCAGCCCGCGGCTGTCGGTGCCAAAGGATAACGGGGCTAACTTGGAGGGACGCCCGTGCTACGAAAGTGCACAGTCAACCAACCCTGGGCGATTTAGATTTTAATCAAAGCCTTTATCTTGAGATTTAATCCAACTTTTTACAAACACGGAATCAAGACTACAATTCATAAAATGCATTTGCTAATTAAAAAAAGCCCTGCGGTGGAGCACTACTTCCTTGGTGAGTAGATGGGGGGAAATGGGTTTGAGTTTCCGCGTCAGTTCAAGATCGTGTGATTCTGGGCAATCCCTTAATCCCCCCGTGCCAACCCCTAAAAAATTGTCCTTTTGTAATGTAACTGGTGCTCATGAAAAGCGGACCTTCGGATCAAGTTCACGCTATATAAAAACCTGCAACAAAAAATGTTGCCAAGAAACATCTCTACAACAAGCCGATCCTCAAGCAGAGATAGCTTATCGGCAACAGTTTTTCAACACAGCTGCCCCCGAGCGTCGCATTGAGTGTTAAATGCGACGAACAAAAACAAGCAAAAAGACGCGCGGCCGCGAGACACGCTCTGTGGGGGGGAGCGTTAAAGCGTGAAAGCAAGCAAGATGGAGAGGTGGAGCGAGGCGCGCGCGCGCTTGTGCGCGTAACCGCACGCTCTATGCCACCGAAAAAGCTGTGGTTGGACTTTTAAAAGCCCACTCACTAAATGTCTCGCCAGAGCAGCGCATGCGCTGGCTCAGGCGAGACCTAACAAAAAAGGGCTCATCACGTGGAATAGCCTCAGCAACTAAAACGTCAAACAGCACCTAAGTTAAAACTGAATCTTGCACTCGGAAAATGGCTGATCAGGTGCATCTTATGTGATCCGACCCCTGATGCAGGCAGTTGTTTGTAGCTTATGCATGTGATGTGTTTCTGAAGCTTTTTCTATGCATTTAGAGCAGCTTCTAACATCTCCATCTCAATTGTTGTTCGATAGGAGGTAATTCTTCTTTAGGGACAAAGGAGAAAATATAGGTTAAATGGATTACAGAAGTCAATTTGGCTGTAATTCTTATGTGTTAGGAAAGTGGAGCTGGGTGAATACAAACACAGCAAGAACAAGCAGACAACACAATGAAACGCGAAACATACTGAGCAGATAAACTTAATGCGGTAAATACCTCTCCATTTGAGGTTTGTATACAAATTGCCATATTAGTATTAGAGAGAAACCTGTCCAAAACTGGATCATAGTCAGGAAATGTTATTTCTTTATGATAAGCCTTTTCTAGAGTAAAATATTTTCTGACAAAATATGAATTACATATAAGTGTCTGGCACGGAGATGAGGGTGGCTATGTATTTACAAAGCGTAATATCTCCTGGGTCGTTTTTGCTTAGGTCTATCAATCAGTCAATCAGGTTTCTTGTAAAGCGCGACTACTCACTCGTTAGGGTCTCAAGGAGCTGTGGTGGTGGGGGGGTATCTGCTGTTCAGCCGAAGAGCCAGGTCTTGGGGGTCCTTCCTGAATTGAGGCAGTGAGTGTGATTGACTGAGATGTAGAGGTAGTGAGTTCCAGGTCTTCGCAGCGAGGTAGGAGAAGGCCATATTTCTTTCATACGTCATCAGTAGAACATTTCATCAGATGTGTTTGTGAGGCATTCCATATCTGCAGGTTTTCTTCTTTAAGAAAATAGTCGGCTTTGTTAGAAAGTGCCTGCTGCATTTTTGTAAAGTTTGCGACCTTTTATCTGAAAACAATTTAGCATCAGCTCTGGAGCTTGTCACTATAAGTCTCCCAGGAGAAATGTGAGAGATTTAAGAGTTGTGAAGCTAAAGGTCAGGCGCTATATGAAGCAGCTGGTGGGTGGAGCAGTCGATTCCAAGGTCAGTCTCAGCAGATAGTTGCAGTCCACCCCAGTCCTGACAAGGTGGACGGTGTGGAGAGCCATCCGGGCTCTTCTATACAGTGTATCTGTGCACGCACTCCTCGGGGCGGGCTCGACCCGAGGAGATAAATAAACGACGGGAGACCGCTCGGGGTCTTCCCGCCAGCACCTCAGCACGGTGTATGTGTTTATCATTTTGTGTGCTGCGCAAGGCCTCCATACCCCTAGGCCGCGCCGCGCTACACTGGCGACTAGGCCGGTCAAACTCCGGTGCTCAGCTACGCACCTGCAGAGCTCGCGATATCACCCCGCGACACTCCAGCCTTCGTGGGGCAGTGCCGCAAACCCCCTTGCAAGCTCGCCCTCAACGGGCGCATCACTGGGCCTCCGTGCCCCGAAGCTGTCTGCACCTCCGTGCTTTCCCCCCCTCCTCATACACGCTGAGCAGGGCGTGGCTGTCAACTCTACCGCCACATGCACGCGGCAGCTGCGAAGGACCTCTACCCGCTACGGTGCCACACCCTGCCGAGCAAGAGCCCACGGAGCACGTCCAGCGCCCGCCGGCACACTTCCAGAGGCAGAAAGAGAGGGAGCGTGCTCAAGTGGGCCCGTGGCGCCTACGGCAGCTGATCGTCTGCAGGCCGGTGAGTCATCAGGGCCATATCGTCACTGCTACAGTTGCCCCGGGCTGCATGCGCCATACGCACATTCTCACAAGGAGTCCCTGGGGGGGTGAATGGACTGTCAATAAAGCACACCACGCATTACAAGGCTGCAAGCCCCATCAACCACTGGGAAACTAGCCTGGCCTTCCCAACCTGCCTAATTAGCCACCTCAGGACACCACATGCCTCATCACCCCTGGAGGAGGGTTCTCGGTGCCTCAAGCTGCCCCAGGCCTGCCAGACACGTGCCCAGACGCTGCCTAACACCAGCCACCAAGGCCCCACAGCGACTACACGCCTGCGACTGCGCACCAGCGCGCCGTAGCAATGAGCACGCCACCCCCTGCAGGCACGGCTGGCCCGCAAGCCGACGCCGGCGAACCACGGAGAGGAGCCGACACCCCACCTCCGGGGCATAGTCACTCTGCAGCCTCCCCGCTACCTCCATTCAGCGAGACCGCTGACCCAGCCACGGCGGCCCCACAATGAAAAGCATGGATAGGACGCCTGAACCACTATTTTAAGGGCACCAGAGAGACTGATGGGACAGTAAAACGATCACTACTCATATACTACGGCGGTGCTGAGATATGCAACCTGTTTGAAACACTGCCTAACAAGGGCAACGATGACGACTACGAAGCGGCTGTTGCTGCGCTAAACAGGCACTTTGACCCCCAGCTCAACCCTGACTTTGAGCATTTCAAACTGCGGCAAGCGACTCAGTCCGAAATTGAGTCCGTGGACATATTCTATGTGCGGCTGCGCAGGCTTGCGAGCACGTGCACCTTTGCTGACCCGAGAGAGGAGATACGCACCCAAGTTATCCAAGGGTGCCGCTCGACGCTACTGCAGAAGCTGATCCTCAGGCAACCGGGAATAACTCTGGACGAGATTCTCATTTTAGCAAGGTCCCACGAACTCTCCGATGCCCGGGCGGGCGAGATGGAAGCCGCCCTATATCGCAGCTTGACTGCGTCCCATGCACCCAGGTACGCGCCCGTAAAAGAAGAGAGAGTGGAAGCCATACAACAGCGCCCGAGCACCTCCCGTCCAACTCCGAGGCTGTCACCGAGCGGAGTGTGCGGCAACTGCGGCACAGAACACTCATCAACAGGAGTGTGTGGAGCGAAGGGGAAGACCTGCTCTCGTTGCGGAAAGCCAAATCACTTTGCCAAAGTTTGTAGAAGCAGCAGATCGCGACAAACCTATGCCCGACCTCGAGGAGCGACGCAACAGGTGAGGCAACTATCACTCGATGACCCACAGGGACAGGACGACGGCCCGCCACGTGGACGCAGTCTCACGCTGGAAGAAGACGACGACGATGTGTTCGTCATATCGTTCATCAGGAGGTCGGACAAACACAGACGACCGCCACCAATGTGCTCCGTCCAAGTGTGCAGATCTACTGTCCAAGCGTTAATCGGCACGGGCGCTGCAGTCAAGGTCATGGACTCAGAACAATATGAGCGCCTGTCTCCATGACCCCCACTCACACCAACGAAAGCACGGATCTACACATACGGCAGCACTCACCCACTCCCCCTCAGAGGGGTAATAGAGGCAACAGTTACCATCGACAAGTACGTCACAACAACTCGCTTTCACATCACGGAAGGAAAGAAAGGCACTCTCCTCAGCTGCCACACGGCCGAGGATCTAGGTCTGGTCTTTTTTGCGAACCAAGTGCACGAATCGCACGCCGAGTCCATCTTGCAGGAGTTTCCCAAACTGTTCACTGGATTGGGGAAACTGAAAGGGAAGCGGGTCAGGCTCCATATCGACCCCACCATGAGGCCCACCGCCCTGAGACACCAGAGGGTGCCGTTCAATCTCCACCCGCAGGTGGAAGCTGAACTAAAGAAGCTGGAGGACCTTGACGTCATAGAGAAGGTGTCGGGCCCCACTCCATGGGTGTCCCCGCTGGTCGTAGCCCCGAAGCCGAAACAACTGGAGGCCATACGGCTTTGTGTGGACATGAGACTCCCCAATCTAGCGGTCAAGAGGGAACGTCATCTCACCCCCACCATGGATGACATCATGGCCGATCTGAACGGCGCCAAATAGTTCTCGAAGCTGGACTTAAATGCTGGATATCACCAGTTCGAGCTTGAGCCGGAGAGCAGGTATATTACCACGTTCTCTACCCACGTCGGCCTCCGGCGGTACAAGAGACTGAATTTTGGGGTGTCGTCCGCTGCGGAGGTTTTCCAAAATGCGATTAAGGAAGCCTTGTCAGGCCTACAAGGTGTCATAAATCTGAGTGACGACATCCTCGTGTTCTCAAACACCCTGGAAGACCACCATACTCACCTCAGGGCCACCCTTCAGCGGCTCGAAGATTGTGGCCTGACTCTCCACAAGGAAAAATGCTCCTTCTACCAGGAATCTATTGAGTTCTTCAGCTACATCTTCACCAGGGAAGGGCTAAGGGTGGATCCCAAGAAAGCGATGGCTATCAAGGCGGCCAGCACCCCAAAGAATCCCACAGAAGTCCGCAGCTTCCTGGGAATGGCCACCTACTGTGGCAGGTTCATACCGAACTTGGCTTCCCTGTCAGAGCCACTCCGCGTCCTCACTCGCTGCGACCAACCCTGGGAGTGGACCGTGGCTGCCAACACTGCGTTCAACACGATAAAGTCCACACTTATGTACAAAAACGGTGATGGCCTACTTTCACCCAGGACGCTGCACGGAATTAGTGGTAGATGCGAGCCGCGTGGGCTTGGGAGCAGTCCTTCTCCAAGAGCACGAGCGGGACACCTGGATGCCTGTCGCCTACGCCAGCCGGGCACTGTCAGACACAGAAACAAGGTACGCCTAAATCGAGAGGGAAGCTCTGGCAATAAAATGGATGTGCCAACATTTCCATCTATATCTGTACGGGCAGGAATTCCACGTGGTGACTGACCACAAGCCACTGCTCCCTCTGTTTGCAGGGTCGTCAAGGCTGGCGCCTCCCAGGATTGAGAGATGGGCTGTGCAGCTACAGGCATACAACTTCAAGGTGGTGTTCCGCCCGGGGGCACACAACCCAGCAGACTATCTCTCCAGACATCCTGAGACACCGACTGCACAAAATCCACCTCCCGACGTAGCATACTCAGAAGCCTTTGTGCAGATGATCTCTTACGAGGCGTGTCCCAAAGCAATGACATTAGAGGACATCGGCCTAGCGACTGCCAATGACGAAACGCTCTCCAGAGTGAAAAGCACCCTGGCAAACAACGGATGGGCCCACTTCCTGGATGGGGCCCAGTCGCTCCTAGCCAAAGATAGCCATGCACGACAGCAGCTCTGGAAAGTCCGCACTGAGCTGAGTGTGGGAGAGCAGGGTGTTATACTAAGAGGACATGTCATCGTCATTCCGAAAACTCTGCAAAACAAGATCGTGAGGTTGGCACATGTGGGACATCAGGGGATGGCGAAGACCAAGGCACGCCTGCGGAACAAGGTCTGGTTCCCTGCCATGGACGCCATGGTGGAAGACATGGTACGACAGTGCCATTCATGCACAATCACTGGCGGCGATCCCGCTCCTGCACCAATCATCACCGAAGAGCCCAGTGAGCTACCATGGTCCAAAATCAGCGTCGATTTTGGGAGCTTCCCAGATGGTCGCAACACGCTAGTGATAATGGAATCATTCTCTAAATTCCCAATCGTCAACGTGGTCACATCAACGGCGTTCAGGCATGTGAAGAAAGTTTTGGAGAAGACTTTCGCAATCATGGGCCTCCCGGATGAGGTTCGCTCAGACAACGGACCACCCTTTCAAGGCCATGAATTCCAAGAATATCTGGAGAAGAAGGCGATCCGGCACAGGAAGATCACCCCGCTATAGCCACAGGCCAATGGGGAGGTGGAACACTTCATGCGGACCCTCATCGCTGTGGATCAAGGGGAAGATGCGGAGTCAGCACTCGTTCAGTTCCTAGATGCCTACAGACAGACACCTCACAGCACAACACGGTGCGCTCCGTCCCACCTGATCTTCAAGAGGGCCCCGCGGGATAGCATTCCGACGGATCCAGCGTGGAAACCCCCAGAGAGAGACGGCGTAGCTACTCAGGCAAGGAGGACAGTGACGAATCAAAAAGCAAGTGCAGCCCGAGGGGCTAGAGAGCCGCAGCTGAGAGTGGGGGACTGTGTTGTGGTCAGGGACAGGCATCCTGGCTGGAAATTCCGGACGCCCTACGAACCAGAAGAATGGACTGTGGTTCAGGTGCAAGGAACCATGGTCACTGCACAGCGAGGACAACAAGCGGTTACATGGAACGTTTCCTGTTTCAAGAAAGCACACCGGTCGAACACGGACCTAGAAGAGTTCGAGGAACCGGGCGAGGTCACGAGTCACGCTCACACCAACTCGCCTGGCCCAGCAGTCTCCCCAACAGGGTCTTTACGAGCAGGAAACGGAGAACCGCCCCCTGTCATCGACAGATCCAATCAAAGCCTTGTGACTGTACCCTCCACGAGTGTCCCGGCTGAAGCAGAGGCCAGTTCCAACTCCCGGAGCCAGAGGTATGGTCTCCGGCCGAACCCTGCACCCAGCCAGAAGCTCAAAGACTTTATGTGCACCTCTCCGTGAGCACGCAGACCCTGATGGACAGGTACTAAAGAAAAGGAGGGATGTAGAGAGCCATCCGGGCTTTTCTATACAGTGTATCTGTGCACGCACTCCTCGGGCGGGCTCGACCCGAGGAGATAAATAAACGACGGGAGACCGCTCGGGGTCTTCCCGCCAGCACCTCAGCATGGTGTATGTGTCCGTCATTTTGTGCGCTGCGCAAGGCCTTCATACCCCCAGGCCGCGCCGCGCTACAGATGGGTCCTGTCAAGAAGCAAAACAGGCTCACTGTTAAAACAAAATCCGAAGCTACGCCCGAAACGTCAAAAGTATTCCTTCTCGTAAGTCTGTTCTGGCAAATTACTGTGGATTAAAAACATGCTCCATTTTCTTTTGTGAGTGCCTGTCTCGCTCTTCATAGGTAAATATTAACATACTGTGATCTTTGTCACCTTAATGAGGGGAGCTTTGGCCCATTCTGGAACAGTGAAATGACAATGTGAATCTACAATTATATCTATTGTAAAGGAGCGACCATACATTTTGTTAGGACTCACCTATAATCGTACATTTCCTTTAAATTTTGGGCAAGCAAAAACGTTTTCTTGATTTGGCAGTCAACACGTAGAGGGTTTCGTTATGGAAAGAGTAAAAGTATGCTGTCGTGTAGTAATCCTGCTTTCAGAAAGATCAGCAGTACCTTGTGCAGTTGCTTCTACTGTGGTAAAAGTCCTCTGGTGGTGTGATAGTTTTCATTTTACAAAGCTGATAGTAGATATGGAACTACCACCAATTGTAAGTCCAGGTAGAATGGTGGGTCTCTCGAAGTCTTCAGAACAAGTCCCTTAGGAGTCATCTCACCCTAGTAATGGAGGCCTTATGACGCTACTTCCCAGGGTGACAAAAGGGGCACACCACACTATACCTCTCCCATGTCGAGTGGCCACCTTTCCATTATGACTTTGCAGGACGCTTTGCATGCATGGAGACACTTTCCACACAGAGACACCAGGAGACATTTATTGGGGAACTGGATTGCTATGAGTTCATTAAATAAACCCCTCCTCTAAATCAGGCCATCTTAAAAGATATAACTCAGCCAAACATTGAGCCTATCGAGTGTCATACATTTGAGTGCCAACCATTTTTAGCTCTTTCTGGAGTAATCCTTGACTACTCTCTGAATTAAACAGTCTTAAGCACTTAAACCACAATGGTTCATAATAATATCCATCACAGATGCTGCCCAGTAACCACCTACTGTCACAGGACCCAAAGAAAAGGTCACACAAGAGAGCGATGCCTTTTTCTCATCACATGACAATATTGGGTGGGCTCAGAAGCAGGCTCAACAAAGGTTGTGAGTACAATAAAGAAAGCCTTGACAGGACCCCCTAGCAAGGTGGACCAGACATTAGAGTGGGGCTGGCAACAGACCTGGATGTGGTGTAGTGGGCGTGTTTTAGCCATGAAAGTAGGGCATTTGACCATTTTATCAAAATATGCTGAAAATAGACTCAGTATTCGAAACCTGGGCAGGGCCTACAGCACAGTGTCATGTCTCTGGAAAACTTTGTTCCTTGGCTTTGTCAACAGACTTACTACCACCCTACTAGAGGTCCAGTGGGCTAATTGTAAACTTTTGGTCCAGGAGACATGGCTTTTAATCCTGGCCTCCTCATATGGTGTGCTCTTTGGCAATCATATTTTGAACTTTCTCTGCTCTTTTTTGACAAGATTTTGAATATTGAGAATTAATCTACATGCTTCTAGTAAGTGTGTGATTAAAAATGGGGACTGGCTATTACCAGAATACGGGGTGCAATGTCAAGGCCAAAGGTATATTCACCTAAAATGCATTATGGTGGTAAATATATGACCTTTGACACAAGTAATAGAGTGATGCAGCCTTGGATCTCCTACTTAATGAACTACTAGCGCTTATGGAAATCTACTATCTCTGTGCCTCTGTCCACTAATTTGACAATATGTGACCACTTTAAAACCGGATTTATGAAAGAAATAAACACTATATACATAGTCCCAGTACAGGACCACAGCATGGTTTTCATTCACATATTCAGCCGACTGTTTAACAGCAGGTGGCTGTATTTTGTACTTGTGTCTCAAAGCTGAGCTTGCTACTTACGCTGCATTGTGTAAAATCCCACCCAGAGTGCAGCTCCTTCATCCCAGCCAGGACAGGCACCTCTTTTACAGATTATATAGGGCTGCAAGAGTGAGAGATGATCAACCTGTAAGGCCACTGGATGTTCTGGCAGTTCTAATGCTCCTCTTTTGCTTGTCCTGTTAGTGGCAAAAAACAGTCCATTTAGCACCCTGCAGCAGCTCAGTGTGTGCAGCAGGACAGACCACTAAAATGCAGGACAAACTCACAGAAAATAGGATGGTTGGCTATCCTATCTCCTGCCATGAGCAAATGCAGAGATGAGAGGTAAAATGGTCCACTCTGACTTTTTTCTGAACTACTTATCAGAGCAGAGAGAAATTTTTGTATGTTATCCATTTGCACCCAGGAATTACAGTCTGGGACACATCTATCATTAGTGCGGCAGGTGCAGTGACACTGTAGCCCAGGATATGAAGGGCCCACTGAACCCCAAATGTGGCTGACTTGTAATACCAAAACAGGAAGAGAGAGGGCAATTTTCCTTGCCTGCACTGGGGCCTGTAGCAGCATTGCTACAACAAGGAGGAGCTTTCATTACCCATTGGTTGGTGTTAAATGTTCCATAATGAGGACGCAATATCAGAAAAGATAATATTATCTTGTAGTTTCTATTCATGGTGCCTTCAGGGGTGAGTAACTGATCTCCATCTGTGGGTTAAATATTAATAAAAATAAACACATTTTGAGTGTGTGCAGGAATTCCTTCACCTACCGGATTACTCCTTAATTCTTCAGGATTTCTGAACTGAACCAGGGGGCTTCACACTAGGGTATGGTTCAGGTTGGGATTCCATGGGGCCATGAAGAGGGGGGATCAGAGGGACCGTTATTACCTAGGCCATTATACTTGTTCTGCAACATCTAGTTATAAATCTGAAGGAAAGCATGCACTAATTGATCATTCCAACATACACAGCTAAAATGAGTAGATGACTCTGTTACTGGAATTTCTATGTTTTCAATTTCCCTCAGGATATTTCTTTTAACTTAAAGCCAGTAAGTCGTGACGTGATGGCCCCAGCTTTTTGTTTGTGACCCCAGCTCCACAAAAACATCTGAGATGACTGGGATCACATACCATCAGTAGAAATTAGGGTGGCCTGTAAGTTTGGAGACCATTTGTTCATTCAATGCAGACAGGTTTATATGACTGCAACCACATCTGAAGGTTTCCAGAAGGAAGAATGGGTTTTTGTTAAGAGTTAGGTAACCAGACCTAAGCTGACCTCATATATTGCTCAGATATGATTTGCCATTTTAAGAAACAAAGGGACATTGGGGGCACCATTCAGAATGAGGTCTTCAGTGTATAAAGTGGCATGACCAACAGTCCTTCGTGACTAACATGCATAGGAATCACACAATTAAGGTGAATGGTGACTTATCCAGAAATTGCCTGTTGGGTGCAGTTTAGGCACTGACTTCCCTAATGTGTAAGCCCCTGTTCAGCTCAAATGGTCAAAAGTAGCTAAAAGGGAGGCTTCTAAACCAGTAGAGAAAGGAGCATTAAATGAGAAAAGACTGACAGAGGGATAGGGTTAGTGGAGCTTGCAGCTGAGAGACCAACCGAAAAAACCCACGTTCCCTGCCTTTTATAGGTATATCCATGATGTGCAGCTGGCAGCTGCAGCTTCTTCCTAAGGGATTTGACTGACGTCAAAACACACAAAGCCTGTGGGAAGTGTTAATCTCTTTAGTGTGCTATAAATTTAGAGGGGAGCAACTTCAAAAGCAACTGTACTTGCCTATCATATTTGACACAAGACTTGGGTGTTCCTATATAAGTCATATTGACATAAGAGAGCTGCTCAAGTCTGGTTCACGTGATTCTAATGCAGAGGACCAAAAATAGGGTTCAAAAGAGGAAACACATAACCACCATTTAATGTAGACTGCCCTCCTTTCTGTGCCTTTCATTCATTCGAATGTATTGCATAATGACCATTCGTAGCAAACTGTTAGATACATTTATATGGAAAAATGATGAGATGACAGACAGAGGTATGCTTTTTGTTTGCTGTCCTTTAGTGTTCTTCAGCAGTATTGTCAAGAAAATGTATACAATATGTAGATAAGGTAACTTTTAACTTCGTGTGGGTTAATGTATATGAGTTTGTCAACTTGCTGTCAAAAAATAATTGTATTCAATCAATCAGGATTTATATAGTGCTGCTAACTACTCGGTAGAGTATCCAGGCACTTGCAGGTCCCGGAAGGCTCATTTGAACAGCCAGGCTTGGAGGGCCCTTTTGAATTTCGGAAGTGAGGTGATTGTCCAGAGCTGCATGGGGGAGGCTGTTCCAGGTCTTTGTTGCGATGTAGGAGGAAGAGCATCCTCCACTTCTGCTTCGGTGGATGCGGGGCATGTGGGCGAGTAATAGGGAAGCGGAGCATAGTTTTCTCAACCGTTGGTGGGAACTGAGGCAGTGGTTAATGTAGGTGGGTCCTTGGTTGTGTAGAGATTTGTGTGTGTTGGTCAGCAGCTTGAATTGACATCTCTTCTGTACAGGGAGCCAGAGGAGTTGCCTGAGATGGGGTTTGATGTGGGTTCTTTGGGGAGGTCGAGGACAAGTGTAGTTGTGGCGTTCTGTCTAGTTTGAAGTCTCTGTAGGAGGTGTGTGGCGATTCCTATGTAGAGAGCATTGCCAGATCCAGTCGGATGGTGATAACGGCCTTGCCATGGTGCGTCTTGTGAGCAGGGGTAGCCATTTGAAGATTTTCTGGAGCTGGCAGGGAAAGCAGGTGGAGGAGACAGCGTTGATCTATGATTTCTTGGTAAACCTGTTATCAATGATGATTCCAAGGTTTCTGGTGTGGTAAGCGGGGTCGGTGTGGGTTCTAGGTCTGGGGGCCACCAGGAATCTCTACTGGGGTAGCTGCTGTTGCTGAAGATAAGCACTTCCATCTTGTCCATGTTCAGCTTCAGGCAGTTGTTCTTAATCCAGTCGGTGACACTTGTCATACATCTTTGGAAGTTGGTCCTGGAGGTGGAAGGGTCATCAATGAGAGAGAGGATGAGTTGGTTGTTGTCTGCGTAGAATATCATGTTGAGACCATGTGCTCTGACGATATTTGCCAGTGGGGTCATGTAGGCGTTGCAGAGAGTAGGGCTGAGGGATGAGCCTTGGAGGACACCTCAAACAATATCCTTGGGATGGAGGGGAAAGGTGGTAGGGGGACCCACTGTGCCCTTCTTGTGAGGAAGGAGGTGATTTATATGAGCGCATCCCCTTAGATGCCGAAGTGGTGGAGTCTTTTGATCAGTATGTGGTGGGATACGGTGTTGAAGGCTGCTGAGAGGTTGAGGAGGATCAGAGCCGCTGTTTCTTCTCAGTCGAGGAAGGTTCAGATTTCATCAGTGACTTCAATCAGGGGAGTCTCTGTGTTGTGATTGCTGCAGAAATCAGATTGGGAGACATTGAATAACTGGTTTTTCTCCAGGTGTGTCGTGAGTTGGCTGTTGATAGACTTTTCCAGTACCTTGACTGGGAATGGGAGCTTGGAGATTGGCCGGGTGTATTTGAGTTTGCTGGGTTCGGCCGATGGCTTTTTGAGTGGTGGTCTGATTTCAGCATGTTTCCAGGCATCAGGAAATGTTGCGGTAGTGATTGAGGTGTTGAGCTGGGTGGTGAGTTCCTCGCCAATCCTGTGGTTTCTAAGGTGAAGATGTGGTACGGGCATGGGTCTGCGGGAGCTCCCAAGTGGATGGATTTCATGATGGATCAGGTGTCCTGGGTGGAGAGCTGATTCCAGGCGGTCAGTCCGGGGTTCGTGATGGTTGCAGTGAGGGCTTATCAGCTGAGGAAGTCTGTGAGTGTCGGTTGGGTTCGAAGTTTTTGTATATGTTTGCGATCTTGTCATGGAAGAAGTCGGCGAGGTTGTCACAGAGCTCTTGTGAGGGGGTGATGTTGTTTTTGCTGGCAGCTGGTTGGAGAACGCCTTAACAATGCTAAATAGTTGCTTGCTGTTTTTGATAATGGTTTCGATGCATGCGGCTAGGGCTGTCTTCTTTTTTGCCCTCAACAGGCAGTGGTAGAGGTTGAAGGAGGTCTTGAAGATTGTCCTATCTGAGGAGTCCTTGCTGGCGTGCCACCTCCTCTCCAGTTGTTTGCTGTCACGTTTCACTCTTTTGAGTTCTTGGGTGTACCAGCTGGCCTTTTTGAAGGATCTTCTGTGCTTATTGCTTCTGATGGGGGCGATGCTTTTTGTGCAGTTAGTGATTCAGGTGTTGAAGTTCTTAATTCCCTGTTCCTGGTTGGTGGTGACGGCTGGATTGGAGGTGTTGAGGGCATCCATCCAGCAGGTCTGTGACACTTTGCTCTGGCTACGGTAGGGGGCCCAGCCACCTTGGGGTGGCAGTGCAGGGGCTGGAGATACTGAAGTGGACGATGGAGTGGTTCTCCATGTGAGTTCTGTGGCATGGCTGAAGAGTGAGATGCAGAAAGAGGCAAGAGAACTGCAGAAAGAGGAAGAAAGGTGCACAAAGAGAAAGAAAGGCGCCGAAAGAAACAACAGAAGTGCAGAAAGAGGCAAGAGAAGTGCAGAAAGAGGCAAGTGAGGTGCAGATAGAGGCAAGAGAGGTGCAGAAAGAGGCAAGAGATGTGCAGAAAGAGGCAAGAGAGGTACAGAAAGAGGAAGAAAGGTGCAGAAAGAAGCAAGAGAGGTGCAGAAAAAGCAAGACAGGTGAAGAAAGAGACAAGAGAAGTGCAGAAAGTAGCAAGAGAGGGTCAGAAAGAAGAAAGAGGAGTGCAAAAAGAAGCAAGAGAAATGCACAAAGAGGAAGAAAGGTGCAGAAAGAGAAAGAATGGCACAGAAAGAAGCAAGAGAAGTGCAGAAGGAAGCAAAAGAGGTACAGAAAGAGGAATAAAGGTGCAGAAAGAAGGAAGAGAGGTGCAGAAAGAGGCAAGAGAGGTACAGAAAGAAGCAAGAGAATTGGAGAAAGAAGCAAGAGAGGTGCAGAAAGAGGCAAGAGAGGTACAGAAAGAAGCAAGAGAACTGTTGAAAAAGGAAGAAAGGTGCAGAAAGAGGCAAGAGTGGTGCAGAAAGAGGAAGAAAGGAACAGAAAGAGGAAGAAAGATGCAGAAAGAGGCAAGAGAGGTAAAGAAAGAGGCAAGAGAGGTGCAGAAAGAAGCAAGAGAAGTACAGAAAGAAGCAAGAGAGGTACTGAAAGAGGCAAGAGAGGTGCAGAAAGAAGCAAGAGAATTGCAGAAAGAGGACGAAAGGTGCAGAAAGAGGCAAGAGAGGTGTAGAAAGAGGCAAGAAAGGTACAGAAAAAAGAGAGTGAGGTCCAGAAAGAAGCGAGTGAGGTGCAGAAAAAGGCAAGAGATGTGCAGAAAGAAGCAACAGATGTGCAGAAAGAGGCAAGAGAGATGCAGAAAGAGGCAAGAGAAGCGCAGAAAGAAGCAAGAGCGGTGCAAAAATGTGTAAGCGAAGTGAAGAAAGAGTAAAAAAGGTGCAGAAAGAGAAAGAAAGGCACAGAAAGAAGCAATAGAAGTGCAAAATGAAGCGAGAGAGGAGCAGAAAGAAGAGAGTGAGGTGCAGAAAAAAGCAAGAGAGGTACAGAAAGAGGCAAGAGAGGTGCAGAAAGAGGCAGGAGAGGTGCAGAAAGAAGCAAGAGAGGTGCAGAAACAGGCAAGAGAGGGGCAGAAATAGACAAGAGAGGTGCAGAAAGAAGCAAGAGAGGTGCAGAAAGAAGCAGAGTGAGGTGCAGAAAGAAGCAAGAGAGGTGCAAAAAGAGGTAAGAGGGGTATAGAAAGAGGCAAGAGAGGTGCACAAAGAATCAAGAGAGGTACAGAAAGAGGCAAGAAAATTGCAGAAAGAGGCAAGAGAGGTGCAGAAAGAAGCAAGAGAGGTGCAGAAAGAAGAAGAAAGGTGCAGAAAGAAGCAAAAGAAGTACAGAAAGAAGCAAGAGAGGTGCAGAAAGAAACAAGAGAGGTGTAGAAAGAAGAGAGTGAGGTGTACAAAGAGGCAACTGAGGTGCAGAAAGAGGCAAGAGAGGTGCAGAAAGAAGCAAGAGAGGTGCAGAAAGAGGAAGAAAGGTGCAGAAAGAGGCAAGAGAGGTGCAGAAAGAGGCAATAGAGGGGCAGAAAGAGGCAAGATAGCTACAGAAATAAGCAAGAGAGGTGCAGAAAGAGGAGTGCAGAAAGAAGCAAGAGAAATGCAGAAAGAGGAAGAAAGGTGCAGAAAGAGAAAGAAAGGCGCAGAAAGAAGTAAGAGAAGTGCAGAAAGAAGCAAGAGAATTGCAGAAAGAAGCAAGAGAGGTACAGAAAGAAGTAAGAGAGGTGCACAAAGAAGAGAGTGAGGTGCAGAAAGAGGCAAAAGAGGTGCAGAAAGAGGCCAGAGTGGTGCAGAAAGAGGTAAGAGAGGTGCAGAAAGAAGCAAGAGAGGTACAGAAAGAGGAAAGAGAGAGGCAGAAAGAGGAAAGAGGTGCAGAAAGAAAAAAAGAGAGGTGCAGAAAGAAGTAAGTGAGGTGCAGAAAGAAGCAAGAGAACTGCAGAAAGAGGTAAGAGAGGTGCAGAAAAAAGCAAGAGAGGTGCAGAAAGAGGAAAGAGAGGGGCAGAAAGAGGAAAGAGAGGTGCAGAAAGAAGTAATTGAGGTGCAGGAAGAAGCAAGAGAAGTGCAGAAAGAAGCAAGAGAGGTACAGAGAAAAGCAAGAGAGGTACAGAGAAAAGCAAGAGAGGTGCAGAAAGAAGAGAGTGAGGTGCATAAAGAGGCAAGAGAGGTACATAAAAAGGCAAGAGAGGTGCAGAAAAAGGTAAGAGAGGTGCAGAAAGAGGCACGAGAGGGGCAGAAAGAGGAACGAGAGGTGCAGAAAGAAGCAAGAGAGGTGCAGAAAGAAGTAAGTGAGGTGCAGAAAGAAGCAAGAGAACTGCAGAAAGAGGAAGAAAGGTGCAGAAAGAGGAAGAAAGGTACAGAAAGAACCAAGAGAAGTGCAGAAAGAACCGAGAGAAGTGCAGAAAGAAGCAAGAGAGGTGCAAAAAGAGGCAAGAGAAATGCAGAAAGAAGCAAGAGAACTGCAGAAAGGGGAAGAAAGGTGCAGAAAGAGGAAGAAAGGTACAGAAAGAAGCAAGAGAAATGCAGAAAGAAGCAAGAGAAGTGCAGAAAGGAACAAGAGAGGTACAGAAAGAAGCAAGAGAGGTGCAGAAAGAGGAAGAAAGGTGCAGAAAGAAGCAAGAGAAGTACAGAAAGAAGCAAGAGAGGTGCAAAAAGAAGCAAGAGAGGTGCAGAAAGAAGAGAGTGAAGTGCAGAAAGAGGCAACTGAGGTGTAGAAAGAGGCAAGAGAGGTACAAAAATAAGCAAGAGAGGTGCAGAGAAAAGCAAGAGAGGTGCAGAAAGAGGAAGAAAGGTGCAGAAAGAGGAAGAAAGATACAGAAAGATACAAGAGAGGTGCAGAAAGAGGCAAGACAGGTGCAGAAAGAAGCAACAGATATGCAGAAAGAGGCATGAGTGGTACAGAAAGAGGCAAGAGAGGTGTAGAAAGAAGCAAGAGAGGTGCAGAAAGAGGCAAGAGAGATACAGAAAGAAGCAAGAGCAGTGCAGAAAGTTGCAAGAGAAGTGCAGAAAGAAGCAAGAGAACTGCAGAAAGAGGAAGAAAGGTGCAGAAAGAGAAAGAAAGGCACAGAAAGAAGCAATAGAAGTGCAGAAAGAAGCGAGAGAGGAGCAGAAAGAAGAGAGTGAGGTGCAGAAAGAGGCAAGAGTACAGAAAGAGGCAAGAGAGGTGCAGAAAGAGGCAGGAGAGGTGCAGAAAGAGATAAGAGAGGTGCAGAAAGAAGCAAGAGAGGTGCAGAAAGAAGCAAGAGAAGTGCAGAAAGAAGCAAGAGAGGTGCAAAAAGAGGCAAGAGAACTGCAGAAAGAAGCAAGAGAACTGCAGAAAGGGGAAGAAAGTTGCAGAAAGAGGAAGAAAGTTACAGAAAGAAGCAAGAGAATTGCAGAAAGAAGCAAGAGAAGTACAGATAGGGACACGAGAGGTGCAGAAAGAAGCAAGAGAGGTGCAGAAAGAGGAAGAAAGGTGCAGAAAGAAGCAAGAGAAGTACAGAAAGAAGCAAGAGAGGTGCAAAAAGAAGCAAGAGAGGTGCAGAAAGAAGAGAGTGAGGTGCAGAAAGAGGCAACTGAGGTGTAGAAAGAGGCAAGAGTGGTACAGAAATAAGCAAGAGAGGTTCAGAGAAAAGCAAGAGAGGTGCAGAAAGAGGAAGAAAGGTGAAGATAGAGGAAGAAAGATACAGAAAGATACTTGAGAGGTGCAGAAAGAGGCAAGACAGGTGCAGAAAGAAGCACCAGATGTGCAGAAAGAGGCAAGAGAGGTGCAGAAAGAGGCAAGAGAGGTATAGAAAGAGGCAAGAGAGGTATAGAAAGAAGCAAGAGAGGTGCAGAAAGAAGCAAGAGCAGTGCAGAAAGGTGCAAGAGAAGTGCAGAAAGAAGCAAGAGAACTGCAGAAAGAGGAAGAAAGGTGCAGAAAGAGAAATAAAGGCGAAGAAAGAAGCAAGAGAAGTGTAGAAAGAAGCAAGAGAATTGAAGAAAGAAGCAAGAAGCAAGAGAGGTGCAGAAAGAAGCAATAGAGGTTCGGAAAGAAGAGAGTGAGGTGCAGAAAGAAGCAAGCGAGGTGCAGTAAGAAGCAGGAGAGGTACAGAAAGAGCCAAGAGAGGTGCAGAAAGAGGCAAGAGAGGGGCGGAAAGAGGCAAGATAGCTGCAGAAATAAGCAAGAGACGTGCAGAAAGAGGAAAGAGAAGTGCAGAAAGAAGCAAAAGAAATGCAGAAAGAGGAAGAAAGGTGCAGAAAGAGGAAGACAGGTGCAGAAAGAAGCAGAAGAAGTACAGAAAGAAGCAAGAGAGGTGCAGAAAGAAGAGAGTGAGGTGCAGAAAGATGCAAAAGAGGAGCAGAAAGAGGCCAGAGAGGTGCAGAAAGAAGCAAGAGAGGTGCAGAAAGAGGAAGAAAGGTGCAGCAAGAAGCAAGAGAGGTGCAGAAAGAGGCAATAGAGGGGCAGAAAGAGGCAAGATAGCTACAGAAATAAGCAAGAGAGGTGCAGAAAGAGGAGTGCAGAAAGAAGCAAGAGAAATGTAGAAAGGAAGAAAGGTGCAGAAAGAGAAAGAAAGGCACAGAAAGAAGCAAGAGAAGTGCAGAAAGAAGCAAGAGAATTGCAGAAAGAAGCAAGAGAGGTACAGAAAGAAGCAAGAGAGGTGCACAAAGAAGAGAGTGAGGTGTAGAAAGAGGCAAAAGAGGTGCAGAAAGAGGCCAGAGAGGTGCAGAAAGAGGTAAGAGAGGTGCAGAAAGAAGCAAGAGAGGTACCGAAAGAATAAAGAGAGGGGCAGAAAGAGGAAAGAGGTGCAGAAAGAAAAAAAGAGAGGTGCAGAAAGAAGTAAGTGAGATGGAGAAAGAAGCAAGAGAACTGCAGAAAGAGGTAAGAGAGGTGCAGAAAAAAGCAAGAGAGGTGCAGAAAGAGGAAATAGAGGGGCAGAAAGAGGAAAGAGAGGTGCAGAAAGAAGTAACTGAGGTGCAGGAAGAAGCAAGAGAAGTGCAGAAAGAAGCAAGAGAACCGCAGAAAGAAGCAAGAGAGGTACAGAGAAAAGCAAGAGGTGCAGAAAGAAGAGAGTGAGGTGCATAAAGAGGCAAGAGAGGTACATAAAAAGGCAAGAGAGGTGCAGAGAAAAAGGTAAGAGAGGTGCAGAAAAAGGTAAGAGAGGTGCAGAAAGAGGCACGAGAGGGGCAGAAAGAGGAACGAGAGGTGCAGAAAGAAGCAAGAGAGGTGCAGAAAGAAGTAAGTGAGGTGCAGAAAGAAGCAAGAGAACTGCAGAAAGAGGAAGAAAGGTGCAGAAAGAGGAAGAAAGGTACAGAAAGAACCAAGAGAAGTGCAGAAAGAACCGAGAGAAGTGCAGAAAGAAGCAAGAGAGGTGCAAAAAGAGGCAAGAGAACTGCAGAAAGAAGCCAGAGAACTGCAGAAAGGGGAAGAAAGGTGCAGAAAGAGGAAGAAAGGTACAGAAAGAAGCAAGAGAAATGCAGAAAGAAGCAAGAGAAGTGCAGAAAGGAACAAGAGAGGTACAGAAAGAAGCAAGAGAGGTGCAGAAAGAGGAATAAAGGTACAGAAAGAAGCAAGAGAAGTACAGAAAGAAGCAAGAGAGGTGCAGAAAGAAGCAAGAGAGGTGCAGAAAGAAGAGAGTGAGGTGCAGAAAGAGGCAACTGAGGTGTAGAAAGAGGCAAGAGAGGTACAAAAATAAGCAAGAGAGGTGCAGAGAAAAGCAAGAGAGGTGCAGAAAGAGGAAGAAAGGTGCAGAAAGAGGAAGAAAGATACAGAAAGATACAAGAGAGGTGCAGAAAGAGGCAAGACAGGTGCAGAAAGAAGCAACAGATATGCAGAAAGAGGCATGAGAGGTACAGAAAGAGGCAAGAGAGGTGTAGAAAGAAGCAAGAGAGGTGCAGAAAGAGGCAAGAGAGGTACAGAAAGAAGCAAGAGCAGTGCAGAAAGTTGCAAGAGAAGTGCAGAAAGAAGCAAGAGAACTGCAAGAAAGGTGCAGAAAGAGAAAGAAAGGCACAGAAAGAAGCAATAGAAGTGCAGAAAGAAGCGAAAGAGGAGCAGAAAGAAGAGAGTGAGGTGCAGAAAGAGGCAAGAGAGGTACAGAAAGAGGCAAGAGAGGTGCAGAAAGAGGCAGGAGAGGTGCAGAAAGAGATAAGAGAGGTGCAGAAAGAAGCAAGAGAGGTGCAGAAAGAAGCAAGAGAACTGCAGAAAGAGGAAGAAAGGTGCAGAAAGAGGAAGAAAGGTACAGAAAGAACCAAGAGAAGTGCAGAAAGAAGCAAGAGAAGTGCAGAAAGAAGCAAGAGAGGTGCAAAAAGAGGCAAGAGAACTGCAGAAAGAAGCAAGAGAACTGCAGAAAGGGGAAGAAAGTTGCAGAAAGAGGAAGAAAGTTTCATAAAGAAGCAAGACAAATGCAGAAAGAAGCAAGAGAAGTACAGATAGGGACATGAGAGGTGCAGAAAGAAGCAAGAGAGGTGCAGAAAGAGGAAGAAAGGTGCAGAAAGAAGCAAGAGAAGTACAGAAAGAAGCAAGAGAGGTGCAGAAAGAAGCAAGAGAGGTGCAGAGAGAAGAGAGTGAGGTGCAGAAAGAGGCTCAGTTCAGTTCAGAAAAGCTTTATTCGGTTATAAAAAAAACAACCATAAAAGCGAATGTACATACACATTTATATAATGACATCCATTTTCTAAATGAAGTTTACTCTAATATAATTCAAGAATTTAATTCCATTAAAATACTTTAAAAAATCATGCTTTTCCGTACATAAATTGACTTTAAAATGAACATTGCTACAGAAAAACAAATATCCGGCTCTTTAAGTGTAAACATTAAACTCATAGCTGCATTAAAAGTTGTAACATTATATTTCTTGAACAATGGTTTTAAATATACAAATCTAAAATTAGAATACAATTCACAAAAAAGTAGAAAGTGCGGAGTGCTTTGCTTTGTGCGATTGTCACACGGGCATGGAGTGGCTGGGTACTGTTTCATTTCTGGAAATGCCACTAAATGGTGTACAAGGCCCAGTCTCATCCTTGTCAATACAAATCGATGGGACGATCTTGTTACTAGTGTCAAATAACTTTGATACCCAAAGGTGTCTATATGCAGTTGGTATTGCTGGTAGGTGGATTGTAACTCCACTTGTCTCAACCTATCCTCCTTGCTTTGTGCCATAAATATATACCTCATCTCTTGTTTGGAAAAATCTAAGACCTCCATTGGGTTATCCAGAGTTCTTATCTTAAATAGTTCACTAGTGGTGTTTACTATATATTTTATCCAAGGGATCTTAAGACAGTTATCCAATCGCATACAGTCCTTGATTATTATTTGTGTAAACAGGGTTTCTTCTTTCGCCCAGATTGACCTCCAAAACAAAAGAGGTCTTAATGCAATCAGATCTGTCAAATATTCAATTCCTGTTTCCCGATGAACCAACTCTGTAGACGCTGATTTAGGGAGGCATAATCATTTTAAAAAAAGATATTTTCCTCTGTTTTTAAATCTGGACAAGGGTAATTACCCCATAGTCCTGCTCCATATAATGCAATGGAGGCACATCGAGCTTTATAAATATCAATCATATCTTTAATGCGTCGGTCTCCTAATTTGGCAGCAAATCTAAAAACCCCATATATACTTTTGGTCATTTTCATTTGTACATTAGTTATTTCAGATGACCACTTACCATTAGCAGAAAAGGTTATCCCTAGGTAACAAAAGGTATCAACTTGTTCCACTCTTGTTTCCTCTATAAAAAATTGTTTTGTTTTATTAGGTTTTTTCCCACAGACCATAATATATGTTTTGGCTTTATTTATTAACATCTTTCTCCCCTTAATAAAATCAGTAAACCCATTAAGTAATCGTTGTAGGCCTAGCGGAGTCCGAGATAGGAGCACCGCATCGTCTGCATAAAGCAGTACTGGTATATTCTGTCTATCTACTTGTGGAGCATCCGCCGGTATTAATTTAAGGATTGCGTCTACCTCATTAATAAATAGAATAAAAAGTAATGGCGCTAAGACACAGCCTTGGCGGATCCCGCGTTTGACCTTAAAATTCGGGGTACAAGCACCCTGATGACCATACCGAACTCTACTTGATAATTTTTCATACAGTCTAGCAAGAAAGTAGATAATAGACTCCGGGGCCCCTAGGTTGAGTAAAACTGGCCATAACAAAGTATGATCCACAAGGTCAAAAGCGCTGCTCAAATCAGCAAAACATAAGTAAAGTCCCCCTTGTTTTGCTTGTGTGTATTTTCCAATTAAAAGTTCCAAATTAAGACACTGTTCCAACGTACCCAGCCCCTTTCTAAAACCATACTGTGATTTAGCTAAAATATCGTTTTCCCTGACCCATTCGTCCAATCTTACCAGAAGAACCCTACTCATAACCTTCACTGAAGAATCCAGTAGGGAGATCGGTCAGTAATTTCTAGCATCCGATTTGTCTCCTTTTTGTAAACTGGAATTATAACAGATTGACCCCACGACCTCGGGGGCCTTCTGTTACTGCTGCATTAAAAACTCTCGTGAGTATCGGACCCCATAATTTTGGTACTGATTTATAAACATCTATGGGTACCCCATCCGGGCCTGATGCTTTGCCCCCTTTACTTCCTCTAATGCCTAACTCTACCTCGCTAAGTGTGATATTTAGCGGGATAGTAGGCCATTTTGCATAATCTGTGGGCCCGTCTAGCGGTTCGTTACATGGATTAAAAATATTGGAAAAGTGTGTCACCCATTCTTCACAACTTACATGGCAAAACGTTTCTGGGTACGAATCATCTTTCAGGAACGTTGAATTAACAGTATCCCAAAATAACTTATTGTTGGATGTCGCAGCTGCCATAGAAAGGTTCCCCCAGGCTTCCTCTTGTAATTCCTTCCTCCTTAATTTTAATGCTATTTTATAGTCCAATCTTAAATTCTTCACTAACACTTTGTCCCTTGGTCTATTAGTGAGTGCTACTTTTAGCATATTCAGTGAGTTAGTACAAGAATGGTTAAACCAGCCCATCTTCTGTTTTTGTGTCCCCTTTACCTGGATGGTAAAACACTTATCAATAAAAACATTAATTCTACAAAAATTAGTTAACATCAATGTTGGTTCCACCTCAACTGCAAGACTATCAAATATCTCCTTATCACATCCTAGGATAATCTTTTTTAAAATAGTGTTAGAATTCGAACCTTTCCATCTAATCCTTGTACCATTAGGTCTACACAATGCGATATTATCAACAGCAGTTTGATCGGTTACAATTTTTTACCCCACACATTCAAAAACATTGTGATACAATTATGATCACTAAGTAAAAGTTCAACTATAGAGGAGTAGAACATAAGTGTAGAATATTTGCCGATACTAAGATGTGGTCAATGGTAGTGTTAGCATTTCTTCCAATAAAAGTAGGTATCCTATCTCCATTCTCATTTTGCCCACTCTGCATCACTTCATGGTCATACTTCACCATGACCTGGTTTAGGGTGGTACCATAAATGTTGTGAGGGAAGTGTAAAAGATCATCCCCTACAT
Source organism: Calotriton arnoldi (assembly GCA_963921515.1). Classification (NCBI taxonomy): domain Eukaryota; kingdom Metazoa; phylum Chordata; class Amphibia; order Caudata; family Salamandridae; genus Calotriton; species Calotriton arnoldi. Next base: position 1,876,988 of record CAWUFW010002952.1, read on the forward strand.
CATTCCTATACCCACAGACTTTTGTCATAGACTGAGCGCAGGTTGAAATATTAAAATCCCCAAGCCATAGAATAGCAAAATTAACATTTACAGTTGTGACCAGCTTCTCTATTTCTTTTTCTATATCAGTAATTACAATGTGTCGTGATGAGTCAAATAAATTATTATAAAAATTAATCAATAAAACATCCCGATCATCATTGTGGTGCAACCATAATAGCTGGGAATAAGAATCCACATTAATAACCTTTTACTACCACCGGTAATTTGTTTGACAGAAGTATTAACAATCCACCTTTTGCTCTTCCGGCCATTGAGGGTTTAGCCAATAAGTTATAAGAAGTGAACCCTTCAATGTAAATGGGGGCAGTACTCCAAGTTTCTTGAAGGCAGAGAATGTCAAGTTTGCTAACAAAATCCGACCAACCCAGTGTATACAACTTATTTCCCAAACCAGCTATGTTCCATGTGGCAATTGTATAACCCCTCTCTGTTGGATTCTCCCCACCATTAGTGGATCGTTCATTTATATACATATCAGAGTCGCCCTCAATATTAATTAGATTTGAGGGTAACAAGTTTATAGCTGATTCCATAAAATGCCCTTTATTTTCATCTGGGAGGATCCCTTGTGTAGCTACATTTTCTGTATATATTGTACAACACTCATGCAATCCAATACCCTCAAGGCACGCCATTGACATAGTTAAATTAGATGTTGAGGGTGTTAACTCGCTTTCTAATTTGGATCCTACCCCCATTGGGTCCTTTCCTTGCTGACCCTTCTGTCTTTCCTCCCCACACCAACTCATCCCTATTGTTTGTCAATCATTAGCATCCAGGGAGCTAAGTGGTAAAAATCTGTTAAAAGTGGGTAAAGCCCACTGTGAATATGCCGGCCTTGCTGGATATACTTTCCAGTGCTCCTCCTCTCTTACTCTAATATATGCCGGACTTAAGTGGCTATAAAAAAACCTAATGGTAGCAGCGATATACCAGGATCGTTGAGGTTGTTAGGGACCCTCTCTCTAAGGAAGTCTTAGCCCAATCCGGTTTTCTAAAATTAATAATAATACAGTCTCCCTGTAATAACTTTCTTTGGGTTCCAATCCAATTTACCCGCCGGGTTAGGAGAATCTGTTCCGCTTTTTCCACGGGGTACCCACAGTGCTTACCTAACCATTTAATCACTTTATTTTTAAAGCTTGGTCCGTCTCTTTTGGCCTAGCTCTAGTTGAGGTACATTTACCATAACTGCAACATATGGGCAACACTCTGGAGGTAGATTAATAGGTATTTCTGATCTTCCACTTCTTTCCCTATTCCCTTTTAGTTCTTCTGGGGTCTTAATCTGCTCTACTCCATCTAATCTTTCTCCTCTTTTGGTGCATGATTGATTACTCCTATTCACTATCTTCCTTGAGCCCGTTTGTGGCTGGTCATCATTTGAATTAGACACAGCCTCATAACTTTCTTCATTGCAGTTCCCAGCTGGTAATTTGGGGCACATTATACCCTGTTCATCTTGATTTAATGTGCCCCCTTGGGCATCATTTATATTCACCCTTTGGTTATTACTGATTTGAGTTATTAGGTCACTAAGTCTAGTGACCTCTCCATTAAGGTGATCTATTTTATCAAGAAGAGGTCTAATACAGGCCTCTATTTTTTGGTTAAGCTGGATAACTATATGGTCCATTTGCTCTTTTGGTAGCGGTTGTGGATCAGCACAGATTCCTGGTGTCTTAGCCATTGTATTTCTTACATGTCCCTTTTGCTTATGTTAGAAATCGCTACTTTTGCCTGGCTAGTTCTACAACCCCTTTTCCTTTTCGGGGACGGCGAGCCAATTGGTGAATTTTGCCGCTGTCCACTAGGTACTAATACTAAATCTTTATCAAGGATTCCCACGTTCCCGTTTCCCTCGGGGTTAGATGTTTGCTCAGTATTAAAAGTACCTTCAATTACGTGGGTAGTCCCAGAATCATGCCCATCTATTTCCTCATTCACTGATCCTATACCTATTGAAAGGCGGCGTTCTGTCCTATCTATCTCATCGTTAATCACACTTACTGCCCGTACTAGGTAGGAATCAATGGTAATACATGGAGGATCAATCACGCTTTTATGATGTTTTTGTGGTTTACGTTTCGACATTGTAACAGTAGATGATATAAATATGTTATTACAAAATACAAAATACAAATCTGAAAATGCCAAGTATGATATATAAAACTTAGAATGGGGGGCCGTAGCAAGAACAAAATAATATCATTAAAAATCAGTAAAAATAAGGAATAAGATCACATGTATCACAATACTAAATTTTAAAAATGGGCCTAAGTTTAAAAAGATAATTATACAGCCAAATTTCAAAGTGCTTGTGCTTTGTGCAAAACCATAGAGAAAATGTCATATAAAGTGCACCAAGTGGAGCAGTAAAAACAAAATGCAGTATATAAGTACAATGTCACCATATAAAATTTAAAAAGAGTCCGGATATATCATAGAAATGTCAATAGGAAACACCACAGCCATATACCAGTTCACGGTGGGGTTCAACACAGGCCTGAATACTCACAGCCAGCCCTATAATGATCGCTCTATAAATGACTGCGTTCCACCATACGGATTCTCAGGTACAATTACCTCCGCGTAGATAATTCAAATACTTAGGACCAAGGGGAATGGCCCTGCCCTGCCTCTTCCTGGCAATGACGGGCAAGGACGGGCCCGCCCTTGGCCCGGGCTTCGCCCGGGCGCTGCCCGCGCGCGTCCCACGCTGCGGAAGGGCAGCAGCACTTTTGAAGGGGCTGGAGGCTGGAGGCGCTAACGTGACGCCGCTTCCCTGTGCCAGGCAGGGGCTAATGGGAAATGTAGGCCGTTCCCCTCACGGCAAGCGATGATGTTTCCCAAGCCGTTCCCCTCACGGCAAAGCGAAGAACTCTGGCCGTTCCCCTCACGACAGGTAACATGCGCTGATATGCGCGTCCCGCGCTGCGGAAGGGCAGCAGCACTTTTGAAGGGGCTGGAGGCTGGAGGCGCTAACGTGACGCCGCTTCCCTGCGCCAGGCAGGGGCTAATGGGAAATGTAGGCCGTTCCCCTCACGGCAAGCGATGATGTTTCCCAAGCCGTTCCCCTCACGGCAAAGCGAAGAACTCTCTGGCCGTTCCCCTCACGGCAGGTAACATGCGCTGATAAGCGCGTCCCGCACTGCGGAAGGGCAGCAGCACTTTTGAAGGGGCTGGAGGCGCTAACGTGACGCCGCTTCCCTGCGCCAGGCAGGGGCTAATGGGAAATGTAGGCCGTTCCCCTCACGGCAAGCGATGATGTTTCCCAAGCCGTTCCCCTCACGGCAAAGCGAAGAACTCTCTGGCCGTTCCCCTCACGGCAGGTAACATGCGCTGATATGCGCGTCCCGCGCTGCGGAAGGGCAGCAGCACTTTTGAAGGGGCTGGAGGCACTAACGTGACGCCGCTTCCCTGCGCCAGGCAGGGGCTAATGGGACATGTAGGCCGTTCCCCTCACGGCAAGCGATGATGTTTCCCAAGCCGTTCCCCTCACGGCAAAGCGAAGAACTCTCTGGCCGTTCCCCTCACGGCAGGTAACATGCGCTGATATGCGCGTCCCGCGCTGCGGAAGGGCAGCAGCACTTTTGAAGGGGCTGGAGGCTGGAGGTGCTAACGTGACGCCGCATCCCTGCGCCAGGCAGGGCTAATGGGAAATGTAGGCCGTTCCCCTCACGGCAAGCGATGATGTTTCCCAAGCCGTTCCCCTCACGGCAAAGCGAAGAACTCTCTGGCCGTTCCCCTCACGGCAGGTAACATGCGCTGATATGCAGGTGCAGAAAGAAGCAACAGATATGCAGAAAGAGGCATGAGTGGTACAGAAAGAGGCAAGAGAGGTGTAGAAAGAAGCAAGAGAGGTGCAGAAAGAGGCAAGAGAGATACAGAAAGAAGCAAGAGCAGTGCAGAAAGTTGCAAGAGAAGTGCAGAAAGAAGCAAGAGAACTGCAGAAAGAGGAAGAAAGGTGCAGAAAGAGAAAGAAAGGCACAGAAAGAAGCAATAGAAGTGCAGAAAGAAGCGAGAGAGGAGCAGAAAGAAGAGAGTGAGGTGCAGAAAGAGGCAAGAGTACAGAAAGAGGCAAGAGAGGTGCAGAAAGAGGCAGGAGAGGTGCAGAAAGAGATAAGAGAGGTGCAGAAAGAGATAAGAGAGGTGCAGAAAGAAGCAAGAGAGGTGCAGGAAGAAGCAAGAGAAGTGCAGAAAGAAGCAAGAGAGGTGCAAAAAGAGGCAAGAGAACTGCAGAAAGAAGCAAGAGAACTGCAGAAAGTTGCAGAAAGAGGAAGAAAGTTACAGAAAGAAGCAAGAGAAATGCAGAAAGAAGCAAGAGAAGTACAGATAGGGACACGAGAGGTGCAGAAAGAAGCAAGAGAGGTGCAGAAAGAGGAAGAAAGGTGCAGAAAGAAGAGAGTGAGGTGCAGAAAGAGGCAACTGAGGTGTAGAAAGAGGCAAGAGTGGTACAGAAATAAGCAAGAGAGGTTCAGAGAAAAGCAAGAGAGGTGCAGAAAGAGGAAGAAAGGTGAAGATAGAGGAAGAAAGATACAGAAAGATACTTGAGAGGTGCAGAAAGAGGCAAGACAGGTGTAGAAAGAAGCACCAGATGTGCAGAAAGAGGCAAGAGAGGTGCAGAAAGAGACAAGAGAGGTATAGAAAGAAGCAAGAGAGGTGCAGAAAGAAGCAAGAGCAGTGCAGAAAGGTGCAAGAGAAGTGCAGAAAGAAGCAAGAGAACTGCAGAAAGAGGAAGAAAGGTGCAGAAAGAGAAATAAAGGCGAAGAAAGAAGCAAGAGAAGTGTAGAAAGAAGCAAGAGAATTGAAGAAAGAAGCAAGAGAGGTGCAGAAAGAAGCAAGAGAGGTTCGGAAAGAAGAGAGTGAGGTGCAGAAAGAAGCAAGCGAGGTGCAGTAAGAAGCAGGAGAGGTACAGAAAGAGCCAACAGAAGTGCAGAAAGAGGCAAGAGAGGGGTGGAAAGAGGCAAGATAGCTGCAGAAATAAGCAAGAGACGTGCAGAAAGAGGAAAGAGAAGTGCAGAAAGAAGCAAAAGAAATGCAGAAAGAGGAAGAAAGGTGCAGAAAGAGGAAGACAGGTGCAGAAAGAAGCAGAAGAAGTACAGAAAGAAGCAAGAGAGGTGCAGAAAGAAGAGAGTGAGGTGCAGAAAGATGCAAAAGAGGAGCAGAAAGAGGCCAGAGAGGTGCAGAAAGAAGCAAGAGAGGTGCAGAAAGAGGAAGAAAGGTGCAGAAAGAAGCAAGAGAGGTGCAGAAAGAGGCAATAGAGGGGCAGAAAGAGGCAAGATAGCTACAGAAATAAGCAAGAGAGGTGCAGAAAGATGAGTGCAGAAAGAAGCAAGAGAAATGCAGAAAGAGGAAGAAAGGTGCAGAAAGAGAAAGAAAGGTGCAGAAAGAAGCAAGAGAAGTGCAGAAAGAAGCAAGAGAATTGCAGAAAGAAGCAAGAGAGGTACAGAAAGAAGCAAGAGAGGCGCACAAAGAAGAGAGTGAGGTGCAGAAAGAGGCAAAAGAGGTGCAGAAAGAGGCCAGAGAGGTGCAGAAAGAGGTAAGAGAGGTGCAGAAAGAAGCAAGAGAGGTACCGAAAGAGTAAAGAGAGGGGCAGAAAGAGGAAAGAGGTGCAGAAAGAAAAAAAGAGAGGTGCAGAAAGAAGTAAGTGAGGTGCAGAAAGAAGCAAGAGAACTGCAGAAAGAGGTAAGAGAGGTGCAGAAAAAAGCAAGAGAGGTGCAGAAAGAGGAAAGAGAGGGGCAGAAAGAGGAAAGAGAGGTGCAGAAAGAAGTAACTGAGGTGCAGGAAGAAGCAAGAGAAGTGCAGAAAGAAGCAAGAGAACTGCAGAAAGAAGCAAGAGAATTACAGAGAAAAGCAAGAGGTGCAGAAAGAAGAGAGTGAGGTGCATAAAGAGGCAAGAGAGGTACATAAAAAGGCAAGAGAGGTGCAGAAAAAGGTAAGAGAGGTGCAGAAAAAGGTAAGAGAGGTGCAGAAAGAGGCACGAGAGGGGCAGAAAGAGGAACGAGAGGTGCAGAAAGAAGCAAGAGAGGTGCAGAAAGAAGTAAGTGAGGTGCAGAAAGAAGCAAGAGAACTGCAGAAAGAGGAAGAAAGGTGCAGAAAGAGGAAGAAAGGTACAGAAAGAACCAAGAGAAGTGCAGAAAGAAACAAGAGAAGTGCAGAAAGAAGCAAGAGAGGTGCAAAAAGAGGCAAGAGAACTGCAGAAAGAAGCAAGAGAACTGCAGAAAGGGGAAGAAAGGTGCAGAAAGAGGAAGAAAGGTACAGAAAGAAGCAATAGAAATGCAGAAAGAAGCAAGAGAAGTGCAGAAAGGAACAAGAGAGGTACAGAAAGAAGCAAGAGAGGTGCAGAAAGAGGAAGAAAGGTGCAGAAAGAAGCAAGAGAAGTACAGAAAGAAGCAAGAGAGGTGCAGAAAGAAGCAAGAGAGGTGCAGAAAGAAGAGAGTGAGGTGCAGAAAGAGGCAACTGAGGTGTAGAAAGAGGCAAGAGAGGTACAAAAATAAGCAAGAGAGGTGCAGAGACAAGCAAGAGAGGTGCAGAAAGAGGAAGAAAGGTGCAGAAAGAGGAAGAAAGATACAGAAAGATACAAGAGAGGTGCAGAAAGAGGCAAGACAGGTGCAGAAAGAAGCAACAGATATGCAGAAAGAGGCATGAGAGGTACAGAAAGAGGCAAGAGAGGTGTAGAAAGAAGCAAGAGAGGTGCAGAAAGAGGCAAGAGAGGTACAGAAAGAAGCAAGAGCAGTGCAGAAAGTTGCAAGAGAAGTGCAGAAAGAAGCAAGAGAACTGCAAGAAAGGTGCAGAAAGAGAAAGAAAGGCACAGAAAGAAGCAATAGAAGTGCAGAAAGAAGTGAGGGAGGAGCAGAAAGAAGAGAGTGAGGTGCAGAAAGAGGCAAGAGAGGTACAGAAAGAGGCAAGAGAGGTGCAGAAAGAGGCAGGAGAGGTGCAGAAAGAGATAAGAGAGGTGCAGAAAGAAGCAAGAGAGGTGCAGAAAGAAGCAAGAGAACTGCAGAAAGAGGAAGAAAGGTGCAGAAAGAGGAAGAAAGGTACAGAAAGAACCAAGAGAAGTGCAGAAAGAAGCAAGAGAAGTGCAGAAAGAAGCAAGAGAGGTGCAAAAAGAGGCAAGAGAACTGCAGAAAGAAGCAAGAGAACTGCAGAAAGGGGAAGAAAGTTGCAGAAAGAGGAAGAAAGTTACAGAAAGAAGCAAGAGAAATGCAGAAAGAAGCAAGAGAAGTACAGAGAGGGACATGAGAGGTGCAGAAAGAAGCAAGAGAGGTGCAGAAAGAGGAAGAAAGGTACAGAAAGAAGCAAGAGAAGTACAGAAAGAAGCAAGAGAGGTGCAGAAAGAAGCAAGAGAGGTGCAGAAAGAAGAGAGTGAGGTGCAGAAAGAGGCAACTGAGGTGTAGAAAGAGGCAAGAGTGGTACAGAAATAAGCAACAGAGGTTCAGAGAAAAGCAAGAGAGGTGCAAAAAGAGGAAGAAAGGTGAAGATAGAGGAAGAAAGATACAGAAAGATACTTGAGAGGTGCAGAAAGAGGCAAGACAGGTGCAGAAAGAAGCACCAGATGTGCAGAAAGAGGCAAGAGAGGTGCAGAAAGAGGCAAGAGAGGTATAGAAAGAAGCAAGAGAGGTGCAGAAAGAAGCAAGAGCAGTGCAGAAAGGTGCAAGAGAAGTGCAGAAAGAAGCAAGAGAACTGTAGAAAGAGGAAGAAGTGTGCAGAAAGAGAAATAAAGGCGAAGAAAGAAGCAAGAGAAGTGTAGAAAGAAGCAAGAGAATTGAAGAAAGAAGCAAGAGAGGTGCAGAAAGAAGCAAGAGAGGTACAAAAATAAGCAAGAGAGGTGCAGAGACAAGCAAGAGAGGTGCAGAAAGAGGAAGAAAGGTGCAGAAAGAGGAAGAAAGATACAGAAAAATACAAGAGAGGTGCAGAAAGAGGCAAGACAGGTGCAGAAAGAAGCAACAGATATGCAGAAAGAGGCATGAGAGGTACAGAAAGAGGCAAGAGAGGTGTAGAAAGAAGCAAGAGAGGTGCAGAAAGAGGCAAGAGAGGTACAGAAAGAAGCAAGAGCAGTGCAGAAAGTTGCAAGAGAAGTGCAGAAAGAAGCAAGAGAACTGCAAGAAAGGTGCAGAAAGAGAAAGAAAGGCACAGAAAGAAGCAATAGAAGTGCAGAAAGAAGTGAGGGAGGAGCAGAAAGAAGAGAGTGAGGTGCAGAAAGAGGCAAGAGAGGTACAGAAAGAGGCAAGAGAGGTGCAGAAAGAAGCAGCAGAGGTGCAGAAAGAGATAAGAGAGGTGCAGAAAGAAGCAAGAGAGGTGGTACAGAAAGAAGCCAGAGAAGTGCAGAAAGAAGCAAGAGAGGTGCAAAAAGAGGCAAGAGAACTGCAGAAAGAAGCAAGAGAACTGCAGAAAGGGGAAGAAAGTTGCAGAAAGAGGAAGAAAGTTACAGAAAGAAGCAAGAGAAATGCAGAAAGAAGCAAGAGAAGTACAGATAGGGACATGAGAGGTGCAGAAAGAAGCAAGAGAGGTGCAGAAAGAGGAAGAAAGGTACAGAAAGAAGCAAGAGAAGTACAGAAAGAAGCAAGAGAGGTGCAGAAAGAAGCAAGAGAGGTGCAGAAAGAAGAGAGTGAGGTGCAGAAAGAGGCAACTGAGGTGTAGAAAGAGGCAAGAGTGGTACAGAAATAAGCAACAGAGGTTCAGAGAAAAGCAAGAGAGGTGCAAAAAGAGGAAGAAAGGTGAAGATAGAGGAAGAAAGATACAGAAAGATACTTGAGAGGTGAAGAAAGAGGCAAGACAGGTGCAGAAAGAAGCACCAGATGTGCAGAAAGAGGCAAGAGAGGTGCAGAAAGAGGCAAGAGAGGTATAGAAAGAAGCAAGAGAGGTGCAGAAAGAAGCAAGAGCAGTGCAGAAAGGTGCAAGAGATGTGCAGAAAGAAGCAAGAGAACTGTAGAAAGAGGAAGAAGTGTGCAGAAAGAGAAATAAAGGCGAAGAAAGAAGCAAGAGAAGTGTAGAAAGAAGCAAGAGAATTGAAGAAAGAAGCAAGAGAGGTGCAGAAAGAAGCAAGAGAGGTTCGGAAAGAAGAGAGTGAGGTGCAGAAAGAAGCAAGCGAGGTGCAGTAAGAAGCAGAAGAGACACAGAAAGCCAAGAGAGGTGCAGAAAGAGGCAAGAGAGGGGCGGAAAGAGGCAAGATAGCTGCAGAAATAAGCAAGAGACGTGCAGAAAGAGGAAAGAGAAGTGCAGAAAGAAGCAAAAGAAATGCAGAAAGAGGAAGAAAGGTGCAGAAAGAGGAAGAAAGGTGCAGAAAGAAGCAGGAGAAGTACAGAAAGAAGCAAGAGAGGTGCAGAAAGAAGAGAGTGAGGTGCAGAAAGATGCAAAAGAGGAGCAGAAAGAGGCCAGAGAGGTGCAGAAAGAGGTAGGAGAGGTACAGAAAGAAGCAAGAGAGGTGCAGAAAGAGGAAAGAGAGGGACAGAAAGAGGAAAGAGGTGCAGAAAGAAAAAAAGAGAGGTGCAGAAAGAAGTAAGTGAGGTGCAGAAAGAAGCAAGAGAACTGCAGAAAGAGGAAGAAAGAGGAAGAAAGGTACAGAAAGAAGCAAGAGAAGTGCAGAAAGAAGCAAGAGAAGTGCAGAAAGAAGCAAGAGAGGTGCCAAAATAAGTAAGAGAAGTGCAGAAAAAAGTAAGAGAAGTGCAGAAAGAGGAAGAAAGGTGCAGAAAGAAGAAAGAGAAGTACAGAAAGAAGCAAGAAAGGTGCAGAAAGAAGCAAGAGAGGCGCAGAAAGAAGAGAGTGAGGTGCAGAAAGAGTCATCTGAGGTGTGGAAAGAGGCAAGAGTGGTACAGAAATAAGCAAGAGTGGTGCAGAAAAAAGGAAGAGAGTTGCAGAAAGAGGAAGAAAGGTACAGAAAGAGGAAGAAAGGTACATAAAGATGCACGAGAGGTACAGAAAGAGGCAAGAGAAATACAGTAGGAAGCAAGAGAGGTGCAGAAAGAAGAGTGTGAGGTGCAGAAAGCAGCAACACAGGTGCAGAAAGAAGCAACAGGTGTGCAGATAGATGCAAGAGAGGTGTAGAAAGAGGCAAGAGAGGTGCAGAAAGAAGCAAGAGAGGTATAGAAAGAAGAAAAAGAAGTGCAGAAAGAAGCAAGAGAATTGTAGAAGGAAGCAAGAGGTGCAGAAAGAAGCATGAGAGGTGCAGAAAGAAGGGAGAGAGGTGCAGAAAGAAGCAAAAGAAGTACAGAAAGAAGCAAGAGAGGTGCAGAAAGAAACAAGAGAGGTGCAGAAAGAAGAGAGTGAGGTGTACAAAGAGGCAACTGAGGTGCAGAAAGAGGCAAGAGAGGTGCAGAAAGAAGCAAGAGAGGTGCAGAAAGAGGAAGAAAGGTGCAGAAAGAAGCAAGAGAGGTGCAGAAAGAGGCAATAGAGGGGCAGAAAGAGGCAAGATAGCTACAGAAATAAGCAAGAGAGGTGCAGAAAGAGGAGTGCAGAAAGAAGCAAGAGAAATGCAGAAAGAGGAAGAAAGAGGAAGAAAGGTGCAGAAAGAGAAAGAAAGGCGCAGAAAGAAGTAAGAGAAGTGCAGAAAGAAGCAAGAGAATTGCAGAAAGAAGCAAGAGAGGTACAGAAAGAAGCAAGAGAGGTGCACAAAGAAGAGAGTGAGGTGCAGAAAGAGGCAAAAGAGGTGCAGAAAGAGGCCAGAGAGGTGCAGAAAGATGTAAGAGAGGTGCAGAAAGAAGCAAGAGAGGTACAGAAAGAGGAAAGAGAGGGGCAGAAAGAGGAAAGAGGTACAGAAAGAAAAAAAGAGAGGTGCAGAAAGAAGTAAGTGAGGTGCAGAAAGAAGCAAGAGAACTGCAGAAAGAGGTAAGAGAGGTGAGGAAAAAAGCAAGAGAGGTGCAGAAAGACGAAAGAGAGGGGCAGAAAGAGGAAAGAGAGGTGAAGAAAGAAGTAACTGAGGTGCAGGAAGAAGCAAGAGAAGTGCAGAAAGAAGCAAGAGAACTGCAGAAAGAAGCAAGAGAGGTACAGAGAAAAGCAAGAGAGGTGCAGAAAGAAGAGAGTGAGGTGCATAAAGAGGCAAGAGAGGTACATAAAAAGGCAAGAGAGGTGCAGAAAAAGGTAAGAGAGGTGCATAAAGAGGCACAAGAGGGGCAGAAAGAGGAACGAGAGGTGCAGAAAGAAGCAAGAGAGGTGCAGAAAGAAGTAAGTGAGGTGCAGAAAGAAGCAAGAGAACTGCAGAAAGAGGAAGAAAGGTGCAGAAAGAGGAAGAAAGGTACAGAAAGAACCAAGAGAAGTGCAGAGAGAACCGAGAGAAGTGCAGAAAGAAGCAAGAGAGGTGCAAAAAGAGGCAAGAGATCTGCAGAAAGAAGCAAGAGAACTGCAGAAAGGGGAAGAAAGGTGCAGAAAGAGGAAGAAAGGTACAGAAAGAAGCTAGAGAAATGCAGAAAGAAGCAAGAGAAGTGCAGAAAGGAACAAGAGAGGTACAGAAAGAAGCAAGAGAGGTGCAGAAAGAGGAAGAAAGGTGCAGAAAGAAGCAAGAGAAGTACAGAAAGAAGCAAGAGAGGTGCAGAAAGAAGCAAGAGAGGTGCATAAAGAAGAGAGTGAGGTGCAGAAAGAGGCAACTGAGGTGTAGAAAGAGGCAAGAGAGGTACAAAAATAAGCAAGAGAGGTGCGGAGAAAAGCAAGAGAGGTGCAGAAAGAGGAAGAAAGGTGCAGAAAGAGGAAGAAAGATACAAGAGAGGTGCAGAAAGAGGCAAGACAGGTGCAGAAAGAAGCAACAGATATGCAGAAAGAGGCATGAGTGGTACAGAAAGAGGCAAGAGAGGTGTAGAAAGAAGCAAGAGAGGTGCAGAAAGAGGCAAGAGAGATACAGAAAGAAGCAAGAGCAGTGCAGAAAGTTGCAAGAGAAGTGCAGAAAGAAGCAAGAGAACTGCAGAAAGAGGAAGAAAGGTGCAGAAAGAGAAAGAAAGGCACAGAAAGAAGCAATAGAAGTGCAGAAAGAAGCGAGAGAGGAGCAGAAAGAAGAGAGTGAGGTGCAGAAAGAGGCAGGAGAGGTGCAGAAAGAGATAAGAGAGGTGCAGAAAGAAGCAAGAGAGGTGCAGGAAGAAGCAAGAGAAGTGCAGAAAGAAGCAATAGAGGTGCAAAAAGAGGCAGGAGAACTGCAGAAAGAAGCAAGAGAACTGCAGAAAGTTGCAGAAAGTTGCAGAAAGAGGAAGAAAGTTACAGAAAGAAGCAAGAGAAATGCAGAAAGAAGCAAGAGAAGTACAGATAGGGACACGAGAGGTGCAGAAAGAAGCAAGAGAGGTGCAGAAAGAGGAAGAAAGGTGCAGAAAAAAGAGAGTGAGGTGCAGAAAGAGGCAACTGAGGTGTAGAAAGAGGCAAGAGTGGTACAGAAATAAGCAAGAGAGGTTCAGAGAAAAGCAAGAGAGGTGCAGAAAGAGGAAGAAAGGTGAAGATAGAGGAAGAAAGATACAGAAAGATACTTGAGAGGTGCAGAAAGAGGCAAGACAGGTGCAGAAAGAAGCACCAGATGTGCAGAAAGAGGCAAGAGAGGTGCAGAAAGAGGCAAGAGAGGTATAGAAAGAAGCAAGAGAGGTGCAGAAAGAAGCAAGAGCAGTGCAGAAAGGTGCAAGAGAAGTGCAGAAAGAAGCAAGAGAACTGCAGAAAGAGGAAGAAAGGTGCAGAAAGAGAAATAAAGGCGAAGAAAGAAGCAAGAGAAGTGTAGAAAGAAGCAAGAGAATTGAAGAAAGAAGCAAGAGAGGTGCAGAAAGAAGCAAGAGAGGTTCGGAAAGAAGAGAGTGAGGTGCAGAAAGAAGCAAGCGAGGTGCAGTAAGAAGCAGGAGAGGTACAGAAAGAGCCAACAGAGGTGCAGAAAGAGGCAAGAGAGGGGTGGAAAGAGGCAAGATAGCTGCAGAAATAAGCAAGAGACGTGCAGAAAGAGGAAAGAGAAGTGCAGAAAGAACCAAAAGAAATGCAGAAAGAGGAAGAAAGGTGCAGAAAGAGGAAGACAGGTGCAGAAAGAAGCAGAAGAAGTACAGAAAGAAGCAAGAGAGGTGCAGAAAGAAGAGAGTGAGGTGCAGAAAGATGCAAAAGAGGAGCAGAAAGAGGCCAGAGAGGTGCAGAAAGAAGCAAGAGAGGTGCAGAAAGAGGAAGAAAGGTGCAGAAAGAAGCAAGAGAGGTGCAGAAAGAGGCAATAGAGGGGCAGAAAGAGGCAAGATAGCTACAGAAATAAGCAAGAGAGGTGCAGAAAGATGAGTGCAGAAAGAAGCAAGAGAAATGCAGAAAGAGGAAGAAAGGTGCAGAAAGAGAAAGAAAGGCGCAGAAAGAAGCAAGAGAAGTGCAGAAAGAAGCAAGAGAATTGCAGAAAGAAGCAAGAGAGGTACAGAAAGAAGCAAGAGAGGCGCACAAAGAAGAGAGTGAGGTGCAGAAAGAGGCAAAAGAGGTGCAGAAAGAGGCCAGAGAGGTGCAGAAAGAGGTAAGAGAGGTGCAGAAAGAAGCAAGAGAGGTACCGAAAGAGTAAAGACAGGGGCAGAAAGAGGAAAGAGGTGCAGAAAGAAAAAAAGAGAGGTGCAGAAAGAAGTAAGTGAGGTGCAGAAAGAAGCAAGAGAACTGCAGAAAGAGGTAAGAGAGGTGCAGAAAAAAGCAAGAGAGGTGCAGAAAGAGGAAAGAGAGGGGCAGAAAGAGGAAAGAGAGGTGCAGAAAGAAGTAACTGAGGTGCAGGAAGAAGCAAGAGAAGTGCAGAAAGAAGCAAGAGAACTGCAGAAAGAAGCAAGAGAGGTACATAGAAAAGCAAGAGGTGCAGAAAGAAGAGAGTGAGGTGCATAAAGAGGCAAGAGAGGTACATAAAAAGGCAAGAGAGGTGCAGAAAAAGGTAAGAGAGGTGCAGAAAAAGGTAAGAGAGGTGCAGAAAGAGGCACGAGAGGTGCAGAAAGAGGCACGAGAGGGGCAGAAAGAGGAACGAGAGGTGCAGAAAGAAGCAAGAGAGGTGCAGAAAGAAGTAAGTGAGGTGCAGAAAGAAGCAAGAGAACTGCAGAAAGAGGAAGAAAGGTGCAGAAAGAGGAAGAAAGGTACAGAAAGAACCAAGAGAAGTGCAGAAAGAACCAAGAGAAGTGCAGAAAGAAGCAAGAGAGGTGCAAAAAGAGGCAAGAGAACTGCAGAAAGAAGCAAGAGAACTGCAGAAAGGGGAAGAAAGGTGCATTAAGAGGAAGAAAGGTACAGAAAGAAGCAAGAGAAATGCAGAAAGAAGCAAAAGAAGTGCAGAAAGGAACAAGAGAGGTACAGAAAGAAGCAAGAGAGGTGCAGAAAGAGGAAGAAAGGTGCAGAAAGAAGCAAGAGAAGTACAGAAAGAAGCAAGAGAGGTGCAGAAAGAAGCAAGAGAGGTGCAGAAAGAAGAGAGTGAGGTGCAGAAAGAGGCAACTGAGGTGTAGAAAGAGGCAAGAGAGGTACAAAAATAAGCAAGAGAGGTGCAGAGAAAAGCAAGAGAGGTGCAGAAAGAGGAAGAAAGGTGCAGAAAGAGGAAGAAAGATACAGAAAGATACAAGAGAGGTGCAGAAAGAGGCAAGACAGGTGCAGAAAGAAGCAACAGATATGCAGAAAGAGGCATGAGAGGTACAGAAAGAGGCAAGAGAGGTGTAGAAAGAAGCAAGAGAGGTGCAGAAAGAGGCAAGAGAGGTACAGAAAGAAGCAAGAGCAGTGCAGAAAGTTGCAAGAGAAGTGCAGAAAGAAGCAAGAGAACTGCAAGAAAGGTGCAGAAAGAGAAAGAAAGGCACAGAAAGAAGCAATAGAAGTGCAGAAAGAAGTGAGGGAGGAGCAGAAAGAAGAGAGTGAGGTGCAGAAAGAGGCAAGAGAGGTACAGAAAGAGGCAAGAGAGGTGCAGAAAGAGGCAGGAGAGGTGCAGAAAGAGATAAGAGAGGTGCAGAAAGAAGCAAGAGAGGTGCAGAAAGAAGCAAGAGAACTGCAGAAAGAGGAAGAAAGGTGCAGAAAGAGGAAGAAAGGTACAGAAAGAACCAAGAGAAGTGCAGAAAGAAGCAAGAGAAGTGCAGAAAGAAGCAAGAGAGGTGCAAAAAGAGGCAAGAGAACTGCAGAAAGAAGCAAGAGAACTGCAGAAAGGGGAAGAAAGTTGCAGAAAGAGGAAGAAAGTTACAGAAAGAAGCAAGAGAAATGCAGAAAGAAGCAAGAGAAGTACAGATAGGGACATGAGAGGTGCAGAAAGAAGCAAGAGAGATGCAGAAAGAGGAAGAAAGGTACAGAAAGAAGCAAGAGAAGTACAGAAAGAAGCAAGAGAGGTGCAGAAAGAAGCAAGAGAGGTGCAGAAAGAAGAGAGTGAGGTGCAGAAAGAGGCAACTGAGGTGTAGAAAGAGGCAAGAGTGGTACAGAAATAAGCAACAGAGGTTCAGAGAAAAGCAAGAGAGGTGCAAAAAGAGGAAGAAAGGTGAAGATAGAGGAAGAAAGATACAGAAAGATACTTGAGAGGTGCAGAAAGAGGCAAGACAGGTACAGAAAGAAGCACCAGATGTGCAGAAAGAGGCAAGAGAGGTGCAGAAAGAGGCAAGAGAGGTATAGAAAGAAGCAAGAGAGGTGCAGAAAGAAGCAAGAGCAGTGCAGAAAGATGCAAGAGAAGTGCAGAAAGAAGCAAGAGAACTGTAGAAAGAGTAAGAAAGGTGCAGAAAGAGAAATAAAGGCGAAGAAAGAAGCAAGAGAAGTGTAGAAAGAAGCAAGAGAATTGAAGAAAGAAGCAAGAGAGGTGCAGAAAGAAGCAAGAGAGGTTCGGAAAGAAGAGAGTGAGGTGCAGAAAGAAGCAAGCGAGGTGCAGTAAGAAGCAGAAGAGGTACAGAAAGCCAAGAGAGGTGCAGAAAGAGGCAAGAGAGGGGCAGAAAGAGGCAAGATAGCTGCAGAAATAAGCAAGAGACGTGCAGAAAGAGGAAAGAGAAGTGCAGAAATAAGCAAAAGAAATGCAGAAAGAGGAAGAAAGGTGCAGAAAGAGGAGGAAAGGTGCAGAAAGAAGCAGGAGAAGTACAGAAAGAAGCAAGAGAGGTGCAGAAAGAAGAGAGTGAGGTGCAGAAAGATGCAAAAGAGGAGCAGAAAGAGGCCAGAGAGGTGCAGAAAGAGGTAGGAGAGGTACAGAAAGAAGCAAGAGAGGTGCAGAAAGAGGAAAGAGAGGGGCAGAAAGAGGAAAGAGGTGCAGAAAGAAAAAAAGAGAGGTGCAGAAAGAAGTAAGTGAGGTGCAGAAAGAAGCAAGAGAACTGCAGAAAGAGGAAGAAAGGTACAGAAAGAAGCAAGAGAAGTGCAGAAAGAAGCAAGAGAAGTGCAGAAAGAAGCAAGAGAGGTGCAGAAAAAAGTAAGAGAAGTGCAGAAAGAGGAAGAAAGGTGCTGAAAGAAGAAAGAGAAGTACAGAAAGAAGAAAGGTGCAGAAAGAAGCAAGAGAGGCGCAGAAAGAAGAGAGTGAGGTGCAGAAAGAGGCATCTGAGGTGTGGAAAGAGGCAAGAGTGGTACAGAAATAAGCAAGTGTGGTGCAGAAAAAAGGAAGAGAGTTGCAGAAAGAGGAAGAAAGGTGCAGAAAGAGGAAGAAAGGTACATAAAGATGCAAGAGAGGTACAGAAAGAGGCAAGAGAAATACAGTAGGAAGCAAGAGAGGTGCAGAAAGAAGAGTGTGAGGTGCAGAAAGCAGCAACACAGGTGCAGAAAGAAGCAACAGGTGTGCAGATAGATGCAAGAGAGGTGTAGAAAGAGGCAAGAGAGGTGCAGAAAGAAGCAAGAGAGGTATAGAAAGAAGCAAGAAAAGTGCAGAAATGTGCAAGAGAAGTGCAGAAAGAAGCAAGAGAACTGCATAAAGAGAAAGAAAGGTGCAGAAATAGAAAGAAAGGCGCAGAAAGAAGCAAAGAAGTGCAGAAAGAAGCAAGAGAATTGTAGAAGGAAGCAAGAAGTGCAGAAAGAAGCAAGAGAGGTGCAGAAAGAAGGGAGAGAGGTGCAGAAAGAAGGGAGTGAGGTACAGAAAGAGGCAAGAGAGGAGCAGAATAAGGCAAGAGAGGTGCAGAAAGAGGAAAGAGAGGGGCAGAAAAAGGAAAGAGAGGTGCAGAAAGAAAAAAGAGAGGTACAGAAAGAAGTAAGTGAGGTACAGAGAGAGGAAGAAATGTGCAGAAAGAAGCAAGAGAAGTGCAGAAAGAAGCAAGACAACTGCAGAAAGAGGAAGAAAGTTCCAGAAAGAGGAAGAAACGTACCGAAAGAAGCAAGAGAAGTACAGAAAGAAGCAAGAGAAGTGCAGAAAGAAGCAACAGAGGTGCAGAAAGAGGCAAGAGAACTGCAGAAAGAAGCAGGAGAATTGCAGAAAGAGGAAGAAAGGTGCAGAAAGAGGAAGAAAGTTACAGAAAGAAGCAAGAGAAGTGCAGAAAGAAGCAAGAGAAGTGCAGGAGAAGTGCAGAAAGAAGCAAGAGAGGTGCAGAACGAAGCAAGAGAGGTACAGAAAGAGGAAGAAATGTGCAGAAAGAAGCAAGAGAAGTACAGAAAGAAGCAAGAGGTGCAGAAAGAAGCAAGAGAGGTGCAGAAAGTAGAGAGTGAGGTACAGAAAGAGGCATCTGGGGTGTAGCAAGAGGCAAGAGTAGTACAGAAATAAGCAAGAGAGGTGCAGAAAAAAGCAAGAGAGGTACAGAAAGAGGGAAGAGAAGTACAGTAGGAGGCAAGAGAGGTACAGAAAGACGAGCGTGAGGTGCAGAAAGAGGCAACAGAGGTGCAGAAAGAAGCAAGAGAGGTATAGAAAGAAGCAAGAGTAGTGCAGAAAGGTGGAAGAGAAGTGCAGAAAGAAGCAAGAGAACTGCAAAAAGAGAAAGAAAGGTGCAGAAAGAGGCACGAGAAGGGCAGAAAGAGGAAAGAGAGGTACAGAAAGAAACAAGAGACGTGCAGAAAGAAGCAAGTGAGGTGCAGAAGGAAGCAAGAGAGGTGCAAAAAGAGGCAAGAGAGTTACAGAAAGAGGCAAGAGAGGTGCAGAAAGAAGCAAGAGAGGTGCAAAAAGAGGCAAGAGAGTTACAGAAAGAGGCAAGAGAGGTGCAGAAAGAGGCAAGAGAGGGGCAGAAAGAGACAAGATAGCTGCAGAAATAAGCAAGAGACGTGCAGAAAGAGGAAAGAGAAGTGCAGAAAGAAGCAAAAGAAATGCAGAAAGAGGAAGAAAGGTGCAGAAAGAGGAAGAAAGGTGCAGAAAGAAGCAGGAGAAGTACAGAAAGAAGCAAGAGAGGTACAGAAAGAAGAGAGTGAGGTGCAGAAAGATGCAAAAGAGGAGCAGAAAGAGGCCAGAGAGGTGCAGAAAGAGGTAGGAGAGGTACAAAAAGAAGCAAGAGAGGTGCAGAAAGAGGAAAGAGTGGGGCAGAAAGAGGAAAGAGGTGCAGAAAGAAAAAAAGAGAGGTGCAGAAAGAAGTAAGTGAGCTGCAGAAAGAAGCAAGAGAACTGCAGAAAGAGGAAGAAAGGTACAGAAAGAAGCAAGAGAAGTGCCAAAAGAAGCAAGAGAAGTGCAGAAAGAAGCAAGAGAGGTACAGAAATAAGTAAGAGAAGTGCAGAAAGAAGTAGCAGAGGTGCAGAAAGAGGAAGAAAGGTGCAGAAAGAAGAAAGAGAAGTACAGAAAGAAGCAAAGCAAGAGAGGTGCAGAAAGAAGCAAGAGAGGCGCAGAAAGAAGAGAGTGAGGTGCAGTAAGAGGCATCTGAGGTATAGAAAGAGGCAAGAGTGGTACAGAAATAAGCAAGAGTGGTGCAGAAAAAAGAAAGAGAGTTGCAGAAAGAGGAAGAAAGGTGCAGAAAGAGGAAGAAAGGTACAGAAAGATGCAAGAGAGGTACAGAAAGAGGCAAGAGAAATACAGTAGGAAGCAAGAGAGGTGCAGAAAGAAGAGTGTGAGGTGCAGAAAGCAGCAACACAGGTGCAGAAAGAAGCAACAGGTGTGCAGATAGATGCAAGAGAGGTGTAGAAAGAGGCAAGAGAGGTGCAGAAATAAGCAAGAGAGGTACAGAAAGAAGCAAGAGAAGTGCAGAAATGTGCAAGAGAAGTGCAGAAAGAAGCAAGAGAACTGCATAAAGAGAAAGAAAGGTGCAGAAATAGAAAGAAAGGCGCAGAAAGAAGCAAAGAAGTGCAGAAAGAAGCAAGAGAATTGTAGAAGGAAGCAAGAGAGGTGCAGAAAGAAGCGAGAGAGGTGCAGAAAGAAGGGAGTGAGGTACAGAAAGAGGCAAGAGAGGAGCAGAAAGAGGCAAGAGAGGTGCAGAAAGAGGTAAGAGAGGTGCAGAAAGAAGCAAGAGAGGTGCAGAAAGAGGAAAGAGAGGGGTAGAAAGAGGAAAGAGAGGTGCAGAAAGAAAAAAGAGAGGTACAGAAAGAAGTAAGTGAGGTACAGAAAGAGGAAGAAATGTGCAGAAAGAAGCAAGAGAAGTGCAGAAAGAAGCAAGACAACTGCAGAAAGAGGAAGAAAGTTCCAGAAAGAGGAAGAAACGTACAGAAAGAAGCAAGAGAAGTGCAGAAAGAAGCAAGAGAAGTGCAGAAAGAAGCAACAGAGGTGCAAAAAGAGGCAAGAGAACTGCAGAAAGAAGCAGGAGAATTGCAGAAAGAGGAAGAAAGGTGCAGAAAGAGGAAGAAAGGTACAGAAAGAAGCAAGAAAAGTGCAGAAAGAAGCAAGAGAAGTGCAGGAGAAGTGCAGAAAGAAGCAAGAGAGGTGCAGAAAGAAGCAAGAGAGGTACAGAAAGAGGAAGAAATGTGCAGAAAGAAGCAAGAGAAGTACAGAAAGAAGCAAGAGAGGTGCAGAAAGAAGCAAGAGAGGTGCAGAAAGTAGAGAGTGAGGTACAGAAAGAGGCATCTGGGGTGTAGCAAAAGGCAAGAGTAGTACAGAAATAAGCAAGAGAGGTGCAGAAAAAAGCAAGAGAGGTGCAGAAAGAGGCAAGAGAAGTACAGTAGGAAGCAAGAGAGGTACAGAAAGAAGAGCGTGAGGTGCAGAAAGAGGCAACAGAGGTGCAGAAAGAAGCAAGAGAGGTATAGAAAGAAGCAAGAGAAGTGCAGAAAGGTGGAAGAGAAGTGCAGAAAGATGCAAGAGAACTGCAAAAAGAGAAAGAAAGGTGCAGAAAGAGGCAGGAGAAGGGCAGAAAGAGGAAAGAGAGGTACAGAAAGAAGCAAGAGACGTGCAGAAAGAAGTAAGTGAGGTGCAGAAAGAAGCAAGAGAGGTGCAAAAAGAGGCAAGAGAGTTACAGAAAGAGGCAAGAGAGGTGCAGAAAGAAGCAAGAGAGGTGCAAAAAGAGGCAAATGAAGTGCAGAAAGAGGCAAGAGAATACTGCAGAAAGAAGCAAGAGAGGTGCAGAAAGAGGGAAGAGAACTGCAGAAAGAAGCAAGAGAACTGCAGAAAGAGGAAGAAAGGTGCAGAAAGAGGAAGATAGATTCAGAAAGAAGCAAGAGAAGTGCAGAAAGAAGCAAGAGAGATGCAGAAAGAAGCAAGAGAGGTGCACAAAGAGAAAGAAAGGTGCAGAAAGAAGCAAGAGACGTACAGAAAGAAGCAAGAGAGGTGCAAAAAGAAGTGAGTGAGGTGCAGAAAGAGGCAACTGAGGTGTAGAAAGAAGTAAGAGTGGTGCAGAAATAAGCAAGAGAGGTGCAGAAAGAAGCAAGAGAGGTGCAGACAGATGAAGAAAGGTGCAGAAAGAGGAAGAAAGGTGCAGAAAGAAGCAAGAGAGGTGCAGAAAGAGGCAAGAGAGGGGCAGAAAGAGGAAAGAGGTGCAGAAAGAAGTAATTGAGGTGCAGAAATAAGCAAGAGAAGTGCAGAAAGAAGCAAGAGAACTGCAGAAAGAGGAAGAAAGGTGCAAAAAGAGAAGGAAAGGTGCAGAACGAAGCAAGAGAAGTGCAGAAAGAAGCAAGAATATGGTAGAAAGAAGCAAGAGAGGTACAGAGAAAAGCAAGAGAGGTGCAGAAAGAAGAGAGTGATGTGCATAAAGAGGCAAGAGAGGTACATAAAAAGGCAAGAGAGGTGCAGAAAAAGGTAAGAGAGGTGCAGAAAGAGGCACGAGAGGGGCAGAAAGAAGTAAGTGAGGTACAGAAAGAAGCAATAGAACTGCAGAAAGAGGAAGAAAGGTGCAGAAAGAGGAAGAAAGGTACAGAAAGAACAAAGAGAAGTGCAGAAAGAAGTGAGAGAAGTGCAGAAAGAAGAAAGATAAGTGCAGAAAAAAGCAAGAGTAGTGCAGAAAGGGGAAGAAAGGTGCAGAAAGAATAAGAAAGGTGCAGAAAGATGCAAGAGAGGTGTAGAAAAAGGCAAGAGAAGTACAGTAGGAAGCAAGAGAGGTGCAGAAAGAAGAGAGTGAGGTGCAGAAAGAGGCAAGACAGGTACCAAAAGAAGCAACAGATGTGCAGAAAGAGGCAAGAGAGGTGCAGAAAGAAGCAAGAGAACTGTAGAAAGAGGAAGAAAGGTGCAGAATGAGGCAAGAGAGGTACAGAAAGAGGAAGAAAGGTGCAGAAAAAGGCAAGAGAGGTGCAGAAAATGGCAAGAGAGGTGCAGAAAGAGGCAAGAGAAGTACAGTAGGAAGCAAGAGAGGTACAGAAAGAAGAGCGTGAGGTGCAGAAAGAGGCAACAGAGGTGCAGAAAGAAGCAAGAGAGGTATAGAAAGAAGCAAGAGTAGTGCAGAAAGGTGGAAGAGAAGTGCAGAAAGAAGCAAGAGAACTGCAAAAAGAGAAAGAAAGGTGCAGAAAGAGGCAGGAGAGGGGCAGAAAGAGGAAAGAGAGGTACAGAAAGAAGCAAGAGACGTGCAGAAAGAAGCAAGTGAGGTGCAGAAAGAAGCAAGAGAGGTGCAAAAAGAGGCAAGAGAGGTACAGAAAGAGGCAAGAGAGGTGCAGAAAGAAGCAAGAGAGGTGCAAAAAGAGGCAAATGAAGTGCAGAAAGAGGCAAGAGAATACTGCAGAAAGAAGCAAGAGAGGTGCAGAAAGAGGGAAGAGAAGTGCAGAAAGAAGCAAGAGAGATGCAGAAAGAAGCAAGAGAGGTGCACAAAGACGAAGAAAGGTGCAGAAAGAAGCAAGAGACGTACAGAAAGAAGCAAGAGAGGTGCAGAAAGAGGAAAGAGAGGTGCAGAAAGAAGTAATTGAGGTGCAGAGAAAAGCAAGAGAGGTGCAGAAAGTGGAAGAAAGGTGAAGATAGAGGAAGAAAGATACAGAAAGATACAAGAGAGGTGCAGAAAGAGGCAACAGATGTGCAGAAAGAGGCAAGAGAGGTGCAGAAAGAGGCAAGAGAGGTGTCGAAAGAAGCAAGAGAGGTGCAGAAAGAGGCAAGAGAGGTGCAGAAAGAAGCAAGAGCAGTACAGAAAGGTGCAAGAGAAGTGCAGAAAGAAGCAAGAGAACTGCAGAAAGAGGAAGAAAGGTGCAGAAAGAGAAAGAAATGCGCAAAAAGAAGCAAGTGAAGTGCAGAAAGAAGCAAGAGAATTGAAGAAAGAAGCAAGAGAGGTGCAGAAAGAAGCAAGAGAGGTGCCGAAAGAAGAGAGTGAGGTGCAGAAAGAAGCAAGCGAGGTGCAGTAAGAAGCAGGAAATGTACAGAAAGAACCAAGAAAGGTGCAGAAAGAGGCAAGAGAGGGGCGGAAAGAGGCAATATAGGTGCAAAAATAAGCAAGAGAGGTGCAGAAAGAGAAAATAAAAGTGCAGAAAGAAGCAAAAGAAATGCAGAAAGAGGAAGCAAGGTGCAGAAAGAGGAGGAAAGGTGCAGAAAGAAGCAAGAGAAGTGCAGAAAGAAGCAAGAGAATTGCAGAAAGAAGCAAGAGAGGTACAGAAAGAGGCCAGAGAGGTGTAGAAAGAAGCACGAGTGGTTCAGAAAGATGAAAGAGAGGGGCGGAAAGAGGAAAGAGGTGCAGAAAGAAAAAAAGAGAGGTGCAGAAAGAAGTAAGTGAGGTGCAGAAAGAAGCAAGAGAACTGCAGAAAGAGGAAGAAAGTTGCAGAAAGAGGAAGAAAGGTACAGAAAGAAGCAAGAGAAATGCAGAAAGAAGCAATAGAAGTGCAGAAAAAGGCAAGTGAGGTGCAGAAAAAAGTAAGAGAAGTGCAGAAAGAAGTAAGAGAATTGCAGAAAGAGGAAGAAAGGTGCAGAAAGAAGCAAGAGAGTTGCAGAAAGAAGAGAGTGAGGTGCAGAAAGAGTCATCTGAGGTGTAGAAAGAGGAAAGAGTGGTACAGAAATAAGCAAGAGGGGTGCAGAAAAAAGCAAGAGAGTTGCAGAAAGAGGAAGAAAGGTGCAGAAAGAGGAAGAAAGGTACAGAAAGATGCAAGAGAGGTACAGAAAGAGGCAAGAGAAATACAGTAGGAAGCAAGAGAGGTGTAGAAAGAAGAGTGTGAGGTGCAGAAAGCGGCAACAGAGGTGCAGAAAGAAGCAAGAGAGGTATGGAAAGAAGCAAGAGAAGTGCAGAAAGGTGCAAGAGAAGTGCAGAAAGAAGCAAGAGAACTGCATAAAGAGAAAGAAAGGTGCAGAAAGAGAAAGAAAGGCACAGAAAGAAGCAAGAGAAGTGCAGAAAGAAGCAAGAGAATTGTAGAAGGAAGCAAGAGAGGTGCAGAAACAAGCAAGAGAGGTGCAGAAAGAGGCAAGAGAGGTGCAGAAAGAGGTAAGAGAGGTGCAGAAAGAAGCAAGAGAAGTGCAGAAAGGAACAAGAGAAGTACAGAAAGAAGCAAGAGAAGTGCAGAAAGAAGCAAGAGAGGTGCAGAAAGAAGAGAGTGAGGTGCATAAAGAGGCAACTGAGGTGTAGAAAGAGGCAAGAGAGGTACAGAAATAAGCAAGAGTGGTGCAGAGAAAAGCAAGAGAGGTGCAGAAAGAGGAAGAAAGGTGCAGAAAGAGGAAGAAAGATACAGAAAGATAGAAGAGAGGTGCAGAAAGAGGCAAGACAGGTGCAGAAAGAAGCAACAGATATGCAGAAAGAGGCATGAGAGGTACAGAAAGAGGCAAAAGAGGTGTAGAAAGAAGCAAGAGAGGTGCAGAAAGAGGCAAGAGAGGTACAGAAAGAAGCAAGAGCAGTCCAGAAAGTTGCAAGAGAAGTGCAGAAAGTTGCAAGAGGACTGCAGAAAGAGGAAGAAAGGTGCATAAAGAGAAAGAAAGGCACAGAAAGAGGCAATAGAAGTGCAGAAAGAAGCGAGAGAGGAGCAGAAAGAAGAGAGTGAGGTGCAGAAAGAGGCAAGAGAGGTACATAAAGGGGCAAGAGAGGTGCAGAAAGAGGCAGGAGAGGTGCAGAAAGAGGAAGAAAGGTACAGAAAGACGAAGAAAGGTACAGAAAGAAGCAAGAGAAGTGCAGAAAGAAGCAAGAGAGGTGCAAAAAGAGGCAAGAGAACTGCAGAAAGAAGCAAGAGTACTGCAGAAAGGGGAAGAAAGTTGCAGAAAGAGGAAGAAAGGTACAGAAATAAGCAAGTGAAATGCAGAAAGAAGCAAGAGAAGTACAGATAGGGACAAGAGAGGTGCAGAAAGAAGCAAGAGAGGTGCAGAAAGAGGAAGAAAGGTGCAGAAAGAAGCACGAGAAGTACAGAAAGAAGCAAGAGAGGTGCAGAAAGAAGCAAGAGAGGTGCAGAAAGAAGAGAGTGAGGTGCAGAAAGAGGCAACTGAGGTGTAGAAAGAGGCAAGAGTGGTACAGAAATAAGCAAGAGAGGTGCAGAGAAAAGCAAGAGAGGTGCAGAAAGAGGAAGAAAGGTGAAGATAGAGGAAGAAAGATACAGAAAGATACTTGAGAGGTGCAGAAAGAGGCAAGACAGGTGCAGAAAGAAGCACCAGATGTGCAGAAAGAGGCAAGAGAGGTGCAGAAAGAGGCAAGAGAGGTATAGAAAGAAGCAAGAGAGGTGCAGAAAAAGCAAGAGCAGTGCAGAAAGGTGCAAGAGAAGTGCAGAAAGAAGCAAGGGAACTGCAGAAAGAGGAAGAAAGGTGCAGAAAGAGAAAGAAAGGCGAAGAAAGAAGCAAGAGAAGTGCAGAAAGAAGCAAGAGAATTGAAGAAAGAAGCAAGAGAGGTGCAGAAAGAAGCAAGAGAGGTTCGGAAAGAAGAGAGTGAGATGCAGAAAGAAGCAAGCGAGGTACAGTAAGAAGCAGGAGAGGTACAGAAAGAGCCAAGAGAGGTGCAGAAAGAGGCAAGAGAGGGGCGGAAAGAGGCAAGATAGCTGCAGAAATAAGCAAGAGACGTGCAGAAAGAGGAAAGAGAAGTGCAGAAAGAAGCAAAAGAAATGCAGAAAGAGGAATAAAGGTGCAGAAAGAGGAAGAAAGGTGCAGGAAGAAGCAGGAGAAGTACAGAAAGAAGCAAGAGAGGTGCAGAAAGAAGAGAGTGAGGTGCAGAAAGATGCAAAAGAGGAGCAGAAAGAGGCCAGAGAGGTGCAGAAAGAGGTAGGAGAGGTACAGAAAGAGGAAAGAGTTGCAGAAAGAAAAAAAGAGAGGTGCAGAAAGAAGTAAGTGAGGTGCAGAAAGAAGCAAGAGAACTGCAGAAAGAGGAAGAAAGTTACAGAAAGAGGAAGAAAGGTACAGAAAGAAGCAAGAGAAGTGCAGAAAGAAGCAAGAGAAGTGCAGAAAGAAGCAAGAGAGGCGCAGAAAGAAGAGAGTGAGGTGCAGAAAGATGCATCTGAGGTGTAGAAAGAGGCAAGAGTGGTACAGAAATAAGCAAGAGCGGTGCAGAAAAAAGCAAGAGAGTTGCAGAAAGAGGAAGAAAGGTGCAGAAAGAGGAAGAAAGGTACAGAAAGATGCAAGATTGGTACAGAAATAGGCAAGAGAAATACAGTAGGAAGCGAGAGAGGTGCAGAAAGAAGAGTGTGAGGTGCAGAAAACAGCAACACAGGTGCAGAAAGAAGCAACAGGTGTGCAGATAGATGCAAGAGAGGTGTAGAATGAGGAAACAGATGTGCAGAAAGAAGCAAGAGAGGTATAGAAAGAAGCAAGAGAAGTGCAGAAAGGTGCAGGAGAAGTGCAGAAAGAAGCAAGAGAACTGCATAAAGAGAAAGAAAGGTGCAGAAATAGAAAGAAAGGTGCAGAAAGAAGCAAAGAAGTGCAGAAAGAAGCAAGAGAATTGTAGAAGGAAGCAAGAAAGGTGCAGAAAGAAACAAGAGAGGTGCAGAAAGAAGGGAGTGAGGTACAGAAAGAGGCAAGAGAGGAGCAGAAAGAGGCAAGAGAGGTGCAGAAAGATGTAAGAGAGGTTCAGAAAGAAGCAAGAGAGGTGCAGAAAGAGGAAAGAGAGGGACAGAAAGAAGAAAGAGAGGTGCAGAAAGAAAAAAGAGAGGTACAGAAAGAAGTAAGTGAGGTACAGAAAGAGGAAGAAATGTGCAGAAAGAAGCAAGAGAAGTGCTGAAACAAGCAAGACAACTGCAGAAAGAGGAAGAAAGGTGCAGAAAGAAGCAAGAGAAGTGCAGTAAGAAGCAAGAGAGGTGCTGAAAGAAGCAAGACAACTGCAGAAAGAGGAAGAAAAGGTGCAGAAAGAGGAAGAAAGGTGTAGAATGAGGCAAGAGAGGTACAGAAAGAAGAAGAGAGGTGCAGAAAGAGGCAAGAGAGGTACTGAAAGAGGTAAGAGAGGTGCAGAAAGAAGCAAGAGAACTGCAGAAAGAGGAAGAAAGGTGCAGAAAGAGGAAGAAAGGTGCAGAAAGAAGCAAGAGAAGTGCAGTAAGAAGCAAGAGAGGTGCAGAAAGAGGCAAGAGAGGGGAAGAAAGAGGAAAGAGAGGTACAGGAAGAAGCAAGAGACATGCAGAAAGAAGCAAGTGAGGTGCAGAAAGAAGCAAGAGAGGTGCAATAAGAGGCAAGAGAAGTACAGAAAGAGGCAAGAGAGGTGCAGAAAAAAGCAAGAGAGGTGCAGAAAGATGCAAGAGAGGTGCAGAAAGAAGCAAGAGCAGTGCAGAAAGGTGAAAGACAAGTGCAGAAAGAAGCAATTGAAGTGCAGAAAAAAGCAAGAGAGGTACTGAAAGAGGTAAGAGAGGTGCAGAAAGAAGCAAGAGAACTGCAGAAAGAGGAAGAAAGGTGCAGAAAGAAGCAAGAGAAGTGCAGTCAGAAGCAAGAGAAGTGCAGAAAAAGGCAAGAGAGGGGCAGAAAGAGGCAAGAGAGGTGCAGAAAGAAGCAAGAGAGGTGCAGAAAGAGGAAAGAGGAGTGCAGAAAGAAGCATGAGAACTGCAGAAACTGGAAGAAATGTGCAGAAAGAGGAAGCACAGCACAGAAAGAAGCAAGAGAAGTGCAGAAAGAGGTAAGAGAGGTACAGAAAGAAGCAAGAGAAGTGAAGAAAGAAGCCAGAGAGGTGCAGAAAGAGGAAAGAGGGGGCAGAAAGAAGCAAGAGAACTGTAGAAAGAGGAAGAAAGGTGCAGAATGAGGCAAGAGAGGTACAGAAAGAGGAAGAGAGCTGCAGAAAGAGGCAAGAGAGGTACTGAAAGAGGTAAGAGAGGTGCAGAAAGAAGCAAGAGAACTGCAGAAAGAGGAAGAAAGGTGCAGAAAGAGGAATAAAGGTGCAGAAAGAAGCAAGAGAAGTGCAGTCAGAAGCAAGAGAAGTGCAGAAAGAAGCAAGAGAGGTACAGAAAGAGGCAAGAGAGGGGCAGAAAGAGGAAAGAGAGGTACAGAAAGAAGCAAGAGACATGCAGAAAGAAGCAAGTGAGGTGCAGAAAGAAGCAAGAGAGGTGCAAGAAGAGGCAAGAGAAGTATAGAAAGAAGCACGAGAGGTGCAGAAAGATGCAAGAGAGGTGCAGAAAGAAGCAAGAGCAGTGCAGAAAGATGAAAGAGAAGTGCAAAAAGAAGCAATTGAAGTGCAGAAAGAAGCAAGAGAGGTACTGAAAGAGGTAAGAGAGGTGCAGAAAGAAACAAGAGAACTGCAGAAAGAGGAAGAAAGAGGAAGAAAGGTACAGAAAGAAGCAAGAGAAGTTCAGTCAGAAGCAAGAGAAGTGCAGAAAGAAGCAAGAGGTGCAGAAAGAGGCAAGAGAGGGGCAGAAAGAGGAAAGAGAGGTACAGAAAGAAGCAAGAGACATGCAGAAAGAAGTAAGTGAGGTGCAGAAAGAAGCAAGAGGTGCAAGAAGAGGCAAGAGGAGTACAGAAAGAGGCAAGAGAGGTGCAGAAAAAAGCAAGAGAGGTGCAGAAAGATGCAAGAGAGGTGCAGAAAGAAGCAAGAGCAGTGCAGAAAGGTGAAAGAGAAGTGCAGAAAGAAGCAAGAGAACTGCAGAAAGAGGAAGAAAGGTGCAGAAATAAGCAAAAGAGGTGTAGAAAGAGGAAAGAGGAGTGCAGAAAGAAGTAAGAGAATTGCAGAACAAGGAAGAAAGGTGCAGAAAGAGGAAGAACAGCACAGAAAGAAGCAAGAGAAGTGCAGAAAGAGGCAAGAGAGGCCCAGAAAGAAGAAAGAGAGGTGCAGAAAGAGGCAGGAGATGGGCAGAAAGAGAAAAGAGAGGTACAGAAAGAAGCAAGAGACGTGCAGAAAGAAGCAAGTGAGGTGCAGAAAGAAGCAAGAGAGGTGCAAAAAGAGGCAAGAGAGGTACAGAAAGAGGCAAGAGAGGTGCAGAAGGAAGCAAGAGAGGTGCAAAAAGTACAAACAAAGTGCAGAAAGAGGCAAGACAATAGTGCAGAATGAAGCAAGAGAGTTGCAGAAAGGGGGAAGAGAACTGCAGAAAGAAGCAAGAAAACTGCAGAAAGAGGAAAAAAAGGTACAGAAAGAGGAACAAAGGTAGAGAAAGAAGCAAGAGAAGTGCAGAAAGAAGCAAGAGAGGTGCAGAAAGAAGCAAGAGAGGTGCAAAAAGAAGAGTGTGGGGTGCAGAACGAGGCATACTGAGGTGTAGAAAGAAGTAAGAGTGGAGCAGAAATAAGCAAGAGAGGTGCAGAAAGAAGCAAGAGAGGTGCAAAAAGAAGAGAGTGAGGTGCAGAAAGAGGCAACTGAGGTATAGAAAGAAGCAAGAGAGGTGCAGAAAGAGGCAGGAGAAGTACAGTAGAAAGCAAGAGAGGTGCAGAAAGAAGAGAGTGAGGTGCAGAAAGAGGCACGACAGGTGCAGAAAGAAGCAACAGATGTGCAGAAAGAGGCAAGAGAGGTACAGAAAGAAGCAAGAGAGGTGTAGAAAGAAGCAAGAGAGGTGCAGAAAGAGGCAAGAGAGTTGCAGAAAGAAGCAAGAGCAGTGCAGAAAGGTGCAAGAGAAGTGCAGAAAGAAGCAAGAGAACTGCAAAAAGAGAAAGAAAGGTGCAGAAAGAAAGAAAGGCACAGAAAGAAGCAAGAGAAGTGCAGAAAGAAGCAACAGAATTGCAGAAAGAAGCAAGAGAGGTGCAGAAAGAAGCAAGAGAGGTGCAGAAAGAAGAGAGTGAGGTGCAGAAAGAGGCAAGAGGGGTGCAGAAAGAGGTAAGAGAGGTACAGAAAGAAATAAGAGAGGTGCAGTAAGAAGCAAGAGAGGTGCAGAAAGAAGCAAGAGAGGTGCAGAAAGAGGCAAGAGAGGGGCAGAAAGAGGCAAGAGAGGTGCAGAAAGAAGCAAGAGAAGTGCAGAAAGAAGCAAGAGAGGTGCAAAAAGAGGCAAGAGAGGTACAGAAAGAGGCAATAGAGGTGCAGAAAGAAGCAAGAGAGGTGCAAAAAGTGCAAACAAAGTGCAGAAAGAGGCAAGGCAATAGTGCAGAATGAAGCAAGAGAGGTGCAGAAAGAGGAAAGAGAACTGCAGAAAGAAGCAAGAGAACTGCAGAAAGAGGAAAAAAAAGGTGCAGAAAGAGGAAGAAAGGTAGAGAAAGAAGCAAGAGAGGTGCAGAAAGAAGCAAGAGAGGTGCAGAAAGAAGCAAGAGCGGTGCAGAAAGAGGAAGAAAGGTGCAGAAAGAAGCATGAGAGGTGCAGAAAGAAGCAAGAGAGGTGCAAAAAGAAGAGAGTGAGGTACAGAAAGAGGCAAATGAGGTGTAGAAAGAAGTAAGAGTGGTGCAGAATGTAGGAGAGTAGGATCTGCTTCACATGGGTACCCCCACTTTTTGCTGATGCTTCACTGTTTTTCGACTTTAGTCTGGCTGGGGCCCTGCTAATCAGAACCCCAGCCTAGCTGCTTCCTCTCTAAAATGGTTTCCATGTACCTTAGGTACATCTTTGATTGGAATCTGGAGTGCCCTTATAAGTCCCTAGTATATGGTATACTATGTACCCAGGGCATAGGTATCCCAGAGGCCTGCCAGGGGCTGAAGCATGTATTATGCCACCCCTGGAAGGCCAGCCAAAATGACACCACAGGTCTGCTACTGCAGCCTGGGTGAGGTGGTGCATGCACCCCTTACTGTGATATAGACTACCTATATCACTACCATTGCTCACACATATAAACCAATAAGTCACTCCTATGGCAGGCCTTAACAATCCTGAAGGCAGAGTGCTTAGTTTGTGAGAGGGTGCCCCTGCATGAGCAGAGCCCCTCTGCAGCATTCGGAGTCCCTCCTCTGATGCTGTTTGTGGTACAGCCTGACCATATACTCATAAGTGCATTATATCTTCACGCTACAATGCTAACTTTGGACTGACTGCACCAAAACATGTCGTGTTTGGTGTCAAACATCTTGAAATACTACCCCCCACCAATTCTGGCGGCGGGGGTAGCATTCCACCCTTCTAGATGGAGAGACATGTACACACCGGGCTACCCAGTAACTTCTTTCCAGAGCCCTGGCATCACAAAATGGATGCCGCTGCCACAGACACGGGTCTGGCCTCCTGCTGCTGACTGAAACTCCGGCAGGGGAGGCCTGGACAATAGGTTTCCTGTCACAGGGAGGTGTAACCACCTCTCCAGACAGGATAGTGTGTATTGGGGCTGGGCGGGAGCACTCCCTGGTGTTTGAAGTCCTGCACTGGGGGCACATTTGGTGTCCCTGTGCATATGCCAGTTCAAACCGGTTGCAGGGGCTACCTGCCCTTGCTCTGGTGCGAAACTGGACAAAGGGAATGGGTGTTACCACCCCTCTTCCCTGACCCTCCCATAGGTGGGTCCCCAGAGTATGTCCAACCCCCTAACTTAGTATAAGTATGGGACCCCAGTCCTTAGGACTTTAGATTACCCTGGACGAAACTCTGAAGCCGAATCCTGGACCTTCGACGCTCTACTTTAAGATTAGAGGACTGAAGAATCTCCCTTGGGGTCAAGGAGTGACTCCCCTGCTTGGCAGGCACCTAAGAAGCAATTGTCCGGTCTGCATTGCTGAAGCTCCCGCCAGACGCCGAAGTCTTTTCATCACCAGAGGTGGATTTCCAGACTTCCTCAAGGCTGCCCTGAGTCCCCAGTGAAGCTGAGGCAAGTAGCTGTCGTGGGTAACGTGGGACCGTGACCCCTGGACACCAAAAACATTTGCAAGTGCATCCTCTTCCTGGTGTCCCACGAAGTTGTGCTTTGGGCTCCGAGTAGCCCTTGCCTCCAGCACCGACTGCACCGAAGATCACTGGCCTCCAGTCCACGAGTGTCCTGTGAGCCAGCTCCAAGTGCGTCCACTTGAGGCTCCTTCGCGGTCACTAGTCCGTTGGCTAGTGGGCCCTCCCGAAGGCAACTCTTCTTCTGCTTGGGCTTTCCTCGTTGCTCCAGAGGTGCCCTGACTTACCCTCGCTGGGTGAGTCCCCCAGACCTTGCTGGTCTGCATCAACGTCCTTTCTTTATTTCTACAAGACTTGCCATTGCCAAGGCTTGTTGGGTCCAATCCGGTCGCCGACACCACTGCAATCGACAAACGTCATGGGGCAGCTCGAATCCAGCTCCTGGTTGTCGTCGATGCCTCCTGGACCTCGTGGCTGAAGAGTCAAGATGACCATCAACCTACCTGAAGCACCCGATATCGGTGGGCATCTGCTCATCGCCTTCCCGGTCACTGGCTAGTGACCCAGACTCTGTCCCCTCTGCTTTCAGGTTCTTCAAATCTTTGATCCACCCTTGGATCCACCCGAACACTTTCGACTTGGTCGCCAGCAGCACTTTGCAGCAGATCGCCATTGAAAACGACGACGAAACCCGACCCCGAAAGACACCTATGCACCCGGCTCCCCTGGGTGAGGTAACTCGAGTACTCCGGTGCTCCTGTGGGTATAGACTCTAGAACAGCCTAGTTCTAAAGGGGTTTGCTCCAAGTCCTCCTCTAAGTGTCCTTTTTCTTTAAAACTCCAACCGCGACATTCCCCATAGAAGTCAACGGTGGCTCGCGGCTGTGTTCTCACACTGCACGCGTCCCCCGTGGGTCCCCTGTGTCACTACCTTGGGTGGTTCCTTGAGGGCCAAGCACTTCTACAGGCTCTAGGCCTTGTGTCTAGCTCAGTCGGGGTTCTTATACCACTTTATTGGTATATGGTTTGGTACGCCCCTAGGGCTCAAACATGTATTTGTGCTATTACTGTTGATAACTGACTTGTAACTTATGTACTTTGAACTCTAGCCTCATAAAGAGACTAGAGGGGTGTGTTTAAGACTAAATACATATATTTTAAATATATACCTGGTGTGGTCCTCTTTCATTTGGTCACTGAAGAGATTATAGACTGGTAAAACAAGCTGCTTTACATTCCTTCAAGACTTAACCTGAAGGCTGCTCTCCATAGCTACCACTGAGGATACAGTAAGTTCTACTGAACTTAGAGTTGTGTGTTAAGGGATAGCACACCCTTTCTACAACTCAAGAGAGTTTAGTAGGCCACACTAGAGTAGGTAGTGCATACACCACACCACACTAGTAATGTCTTCACTGCCAGGAACCAGTGAGCTCCTGCCATCCAGATATGACAACCTCTCATTCTTGGAATTAAGAGAGTTGTGCAAGGTTAGGAAGTTGAAGACAGGCAAAAGTGCCAACACCCAACGTCTCCTGGAGATGCTTCTGCTAGATGATCTTAGAAGACCCCTAGGGTCTGCAAGGGTAGGCAGAGAGGGTGGGGCAGAAGATGAGGGAGGGGCCAGGGATGAAAATGCCCAGGACCTGACATCTGAAACTGGCCAGGAGGATGACAATGATCCTGACCTGGACAATGCAGCTACTCCTGAGGATGAGGAGGAGGCCCAGGGTGACCTCCCCTTTGTCCCCCCAGGAAGAGTTGTGAGTGTGCCCAGAAGGTCTAGATCTCCTTCTCAGGAGTCTAACCACTCTGACACCTCAGTAGGGACCTCTGTTTCTTCTCATAGGAGGGAATCCTCTCATGAGAGGAGAAAGAGACTGCTTCAGTATGAACAAGCCCAGCTTGAGCTCAGAAAACAGCAGTTGGCTATAGACAGGGAGTCCCTAGACCTCTTTAGAGAGAGAAAAAAGATGGGACTAGAGTCCAATGGTGGCAGCAATTTCCCCAGAGATAGGGAAAGGTCTTATGACCATAGAAACCTGAGCAAGGTTGTCCCTCCCTACCAGAGTGGGGATGACATCCACAAATGGATAACTGCACTGGAGAGGGCCTGTAAAGTACAGAGGGTCCCTCAGGAGCAGTGGGCAGCAATCTTGTGGCTCTCCTTTGCAGACAAAGGTAGAGATAAGCTCCTCACTGTTAGAGAAGAGGATGCTGACAATTACAAAGTCTTGAAGAGTGCTCTGATTGATGGGTTTGGCCTAACAACTGAACAATACAGGTTAAAGTTCAGAGATACCCAAAAAGCACAGACTCAAGACTGGGTGGACTTTGTTGATTGTTCTGCTAAGGCTCTGGAAGGTTGGTTGATGGGCAGTAAGGTATGTGACTTCACAGGATTGTACAATCTTATGCTGAGGGAGCAGATTCTTAATAACTGTCAAAATCAGCTGTTGCATCAGTACCTGGTGGACTCTGATCTGACCTCTCCCCAAGAATTGGGAAAGAAGGCAGACAAATGGGTCAGAACCAGGGTGAGGCAGAAGGTACAGAACCAAGGTGGTGACCCTAAGAAGCAAGATTCTAAAAACTCTGATAAGGGTGGGGAGAAGGGTAAAGACCAGAAGTCTTCACAAGGCCCCCAAAAATCTTCTTCAGGTGGGGATTCACAGTCTAACAAGGGAAAAGGCCTAAATAAACGATGGTGCAAAGTCTGTAAGCAAAAGACACACTGGACCAGTGATTGCACCAAGTCCAAAGACTCTATTCCAGCCCCCACCAATGCCCCTAAGGCACCTGTTCCCCCTAGTGCAGTTACAATTGGTGGTGGGAGTACACAAGCCAAGGGTTTAGTAGGGTTGACCCTGGGTAATGAGATGAGCTCTGGCCTAGTCAGAGAACTCACTCAGGCAGTCCTAGTCTGTGATGGAGGCATGGATGTGACCTCCTCTGTGAGTCCCAGTAATCTGGGCAAGTACAGGCAGCAGCCATTAATAAATGGAAAAAAGGCTTTGGCATTTAGGGACACAGGAGCAAGTGTCACCATGGTGACACAAGATCTTGTGGATCCTGGGCAGATTATACTTGGTGAAATGTACCAAGTGACCAATGCTAGCAATGTCAGAGCAGACCATACTCTGGCAGTTGTTAACTTCTCCTGGGGAGGGGTAACTGGCCTTAAGAAGGTTGTGGTGAGTGCAGACCTACCAGTCGAATGCTTGCTTGGCAATGATCTAGAGACTTCAGCTTGGGCAGAAGTGGAGCTCAGGACCCATGCAGAAATGCTGGGCATCCCTGCAGATGTGTTTGCTGTGACCAGGTCACAGAGCAAAATGTATAACACTGAACAGGCCTTGGATCCTGGAACAATGGACCAAGTGCCATCCAAGAGGAGGAGTAGTAGGGTTAAGGCAGTGCCTTCCCCTTGGCTCAGAAGGAAGATCAGTCTCTTGAGGGGGATGATCTCAGTCCTGAGGAAGGAACTGTCCCAGAGGAGCTTGAGCCTGACCAGGTTGAGTTCTTGGGGACAGGGGGCCCTTCCAGGGCAGATCTGAGCCAGGAGCAGCAGAGCTGCCCCTCTCTTGAACCCCTCAGACAGCAAGCTGCTGCTGAGGCTGCAGGGAATGCTAGTGGTCCCCATAAAGTGTATTGGGATGATGGACTCTTGTACTCAGAGCGTAGAGACCCCAAGCCTGGTGCCACCAGGAGGTTGGTTATACTTCAGGGGCTTCCTATTGACCCTAGCCCATGACATTCCTCTAGCAGGTCACCTGGGCCAGAACAAGACTTGGGACAGAATTGTCCCTCACTTTCACTGGCCCCACATGTCTGAAGACACCAAGGAGTTTTGTCGCTCCTGTGTAACCTGCCAAGCCAGTGGGAAGGCAGGTGGCACCACAAAGGCCCCCCTGATACCACTACCTGTGGTGGGTGTTCCCTTTGAAAGAGTGGGGATTGATATTGTTGGTCCCATGGATCCCCAAACAGCATCTGGGCACAGGTTTATCCTGGTGGTGGTGGACCATGCCACTAGGTACCCAGAGGCTATTCCCCTTAGGACCACTACAGCACCTGTGGTGGCAAGAGCCCTCCTGGGAATTTTCTCAAGAGTGGGCTTCCCTAAGGAGGTTGTATCAGACAGGGATGCAAACTTTATGTCTGGATACTTGAAGGCAATGTGGAAGGAGTGTGGAGTGACTTACAAGTTCACCACACCCTATCACCCACAATGCAATGGTTTAGTTGAGAAATTCAACAAAACCTTAAAGGGCATGATTAAAGGGCTCCCAGAAAAGCTTAGGTGAAGATGGGACATACTCTTCCCCTGCCTTTTGTTTGCATACAGGGAGGTGCCTCAAAAGGGGTTGGCTACAGCCCTTTTGAACTTTTATTTGGTCACCCTGTCAGGGGTCCATTGTGCTTGGTGAAGGAAGGATGGGAGTTACCTCTCAAGCCCCCAAAGCAAGACATAGTGGACTATGTACTTGGTCTCCGCTCCCGGATGGCTGAATACATGAAAAAGGCAACTAAAAACCTTGAGGCTAGCCAGGAACTCCAAAAAGCCTGGCATGACCAAAAGGCTGTACTGACTGTTTACCAGCCAGGACAGAAGGTGTGGGTGCTGGCGCCAGTGGCCCCAGCAGCTCTCCAAGACAAGTGGAGTGGCCCCCATACCATTGTTGAACAGAAGGGTGAGGTTACCTATTTAGTAGACCTAGGAACACCCAGGAGTCCCCACAGGGTTCTCCATGTCAACAGACTGAAACCATATGTGGACAGGGCAGACATGGGCTTGCTCATGGCTACTGATGAGGGACAGGAGGAAGAGAGTGACCCACTCCCTGACCTGCTCTCACAGAACCCTGAGGATGGGTCAGTGGATGGTGTAGCCTTGGCAGGCAGCCTCACTGCTCAGCAGCAAACTGATTGCAGACAAGTGCTCAATCAGTACAGACATATGTTCTCTCTGACTCCAAGTCAGACCACCTGGTGCACTCATGAAGTGGACACTGGGGACAGTCTGCTTATTAAAAATAAGATTTATAGGCAACCTGACCATGTCAGGGACTGTATCAGGACAGAAGTCCAGAAAATGTTGGATTTGGGAGTTATTGAACCCTCAGATAGCCCTTGGGCTAGTCCAGTGGTCCTTGTGCCAAAACCTCACACCAGTGGTGGGAAAAGAGAGATGAGGTTTTGTGTGGCCTACAGCGGTCTCAATGCAGTCACTAGGACTGATACCCATCCAATACCCAGGGCAGATGAGCTAATAGACACTTTGGCCTAAGCCAAGTATCTAAGCACATTTGACCTAACAGCTGGCTACTGGCAGATCAGGTTAGCTGATGATGCAAAGCCAAAAACAGCATTCTCAACCCCTAGTGGGCATTATCAATTTGTGGTAATGCCCTTTGGTCTGAAGAATGCACCTGCCACTTTCCAAAGGTTGGTGAATACAGTTCTCACAGGTTTGGAAGCCTACAGTGCACCTTATCTTGATGATATTGCTGTCTTTAGCTCCACCTGGGAGGATCACCTGGTCCACCTAAGGAATGTTTTAGAGGCCCTGCAAAAGGCAGGCCTCACTATCAAGGCCACCAAGTGCCAGATAGGGCAGAGTCAGGTTAGGTACCTGGGCCACTTTGTGGGTGGAGGCCAGGTTCAACCATTGCAGAGCAAACTCCAGACCATCATGGACTGGGTTGCTCCAACTACCCAGACTCAGGTGAGAGCCTTCTTAGGCCTAACTGGGTACTATAGGAGATTTGTCAAGGGGTATGGATCAATAGTGACACCCCTGAATGACTTAACTTCCAAGAAAATGCCCAAAAAGGTTCAGTGGACAGTTAGCTGTCAAAAGGCATTTGATGACCTGAAGCTGGCCATGTGCACTGCTCCCATTCTCCAGAGTCCGGATTACTCCAAGAAGTTCATTGTCCAAACAGATGCATCTGAATTGGGGGTAGGGGCTGTACTGTCACAACTGAATGATGAAGGTCAGGATCAGCCAGTAGCTTTCATTAGCAGAAGGCTGACCCCTAGAGAGAAACGTTGGTCAGCCATAGAGAAGGAGGCTGTGGTTTGGGCTCTGAAGAAGTTGAGGCCATACTTGTTTGGTACTCACTTCCTTGTTCAAACAGACCACAAGCCCCTCCTATGGCTAAAACAAATGAAGGGTGAAAACCCCAAACTGCTTAGGTGGTCCATTTCCCTACAGGGGATGGACTTTACAGTGGAACATAGACCTGGGAGTAACCATGCCAATGCAGATGGACTCTCTAGGTACTTCCACTTAGAACATGAAGACTCAACTGGTCAAGGTTAGTTTAATGTCCCTGCGTTTGGGGGGTTGTGTAGGAGAGTAGGATCTGCTTCACATGGGTACCCCACTTTTTGCTGATGCTTCACTGTTTTTCGACTTTAGTCTGGCTGGGGCCCTGCTAATCAGAACCCCAGCCTAGCTGCTTCCTCTCTAAAATGGTTTCCATGTACCTTAGGTACATCTTTGATTGGAATCTGGAGTGCCCTTATAAGTCCCTAGTATATGGTATACTATGTACCCAGGGCATAGGTACCTCAGAGGCCTGCCAGGGGCTGAAGCATGTATTATGCCACCCCTGGAAGGCCAGCCAAAATGACACCACAGGTCTGCTACTGCAGCCTGGGTGAGGTGATGCATGCACCCCTTACTGTG
This sequence comes from Calotriton arnoldi, assembly GCA_963921515.1. Lineage (NCBI taxonomy): Eukaryota > Metazoa > Chordata > Amphibia > Caudata > Salamandridae > Calotriton > Calotriton arnoldi. The sequence continues at coordinate 1,914,890 of CAWUFW010002952.1, forward strand.
ATATAGGCTACCTATATCACTACCATTGCACACACATATAAACCTATAAGTCACTCCTATGGCAGGCCTTAACAATCCTGAAGGCAGAGTGCTTGGTTTTTATGTGAGAGGGTGCCCCTGCATGAGCAGAGCCCCTCTGCAGCGTTCGGAGTCCCTCCTCTGATGCTGTTTGTGGTACAGCCTGACCATATACTCTTAAGTGCATTATATCCTCGCGGTACAATGCTAACTTTGGACTGGCTGCACCAAAACATGTCGTTTTTAGGGTGTCAAACATCTTGGAATACTACCCCCCCGCCAATCCTGGCGGCGGGGGTAGCATTCCACCCTTCTAGAGGGAGAGACATGTACACACCGGACTACCCGGTAACTTCTTTCCAGAGCCCTGGCATCACAAAATGGATGCTGCTGCCCAAGGCACGGGTCTGGCCTCCTGCTGCTGACTGTGTAACCACCTCCCTAGACAGGATAGTGTGTTTTGGGGCTGGGCGGGAGCACTCCCTGGTGCTTTGAAGTCCTGCACTGGGGGCACATTTGGTGTCCCTGTGCATATGCCAGTTCAAACCGGTTGCAGGGGCTACCTGCCCCTGCTCTGGCTCAAAACTGGACAAAGGGAATGGGTGTAACCACCCCTCTTCCCTGACCCTCCCATAGGTGGGCCCCCAGAGTATGTCCAACCCCCTAACTTAGTATAAGTATGGGACCCCAGTCCTTAGGACTTTAGATTACCCTGGACGAAACTCTGAAGCCGAATCCTGGACCTTTGACGCTCTACTTTAAGATTAGAGGACTGAAGAATCTCCCTTGGGGTCAAGGAGTGACTCCCCTGCTTGGCAGGCACCTAAGAAGCAATTGTCCGGTCTGCATCGCTGAAGCTCCCGCTGGACGCCGAAGTCTTTGCATCACCAGAGTTAGATTTCCAGACTTCCTCGAGGCTGCCCTGAGTCTCCAGTGAAGCTGAGGCCCATAGCTGTCGTGGGTAACGTGGGACCATAACCCCTGGACACCAAGAACATTTGCAAGTGCATCCTCTTCCTGGTCTCCCACGAAGTTGTGCTTTGGGCTCCGAGTAGCCCTCGCCTCCAGCACCGACTGCACCGAAGATCACTGGCCTCCACTCCACGAGTGTCCGGTGAGCCAGCTCCAAGTGCGTCCACTCGAGGCTCCTTCGCGGTCGCTAGTCCGTTGGCGAGTGGGCCCTCCCGAAGGCAACTCTTCTTCTGCTTGGGCTTTCCTGGTTGCTCTAGAGGTGCCCTGACTTACCCTCGCTGGGTGAGTCCCCAGACCTTTCTGGTCTGCATCAACGTCCTTTCTTTATTTCTACAAGACTTGCCGTTGCCAAGGCTTGTTGGGTCCAATCCGGTCGCCGACACCGCTGCAATCGACAAACGTTGTCGGACAGCTCGAATCCAGCTCCTGGTCATCGTCGACACCTCCTGGACCTCGTGGCTGAAGAGTCAAGACAACCGTCAACCTACCTGAAGCACCCGACATCGGTGGGCATCTGCTCATCGCCTTCCCGGTCACTGGCTAGTGACCCAGACTCTGTCCCCTCTGCTTTCAGATTTTTAAAATCTTCGATCCACCCTTGGATCCACCCGAACACTTTCGACTTGGTCGCCAGCAGCACTTTGCATCAGATCGCCATTGAAAATGACGGCGCAACCCGACCCCGAAAGACACCTATGCACCCGGCTCCCCTGGGTGAGGTAACTCGAGTACTCCGGTGCTCCCGTGGGTATAGACTCTAGAACAGCCTAGTTCTAAAGGGGTTTGCTCCAAGTCCTCCTCTAAGTGTCCTTTTTCTTTAAAACTCCAACCGCGACATTCCCCATAGAAGTCAACGGCGGCTCGCGGCTGTGTTCTCACACTGCACGCGTCCCCGTGGGTCCCCTGTGTCACTACCTTGGGTGGTTCCTTGAGGGCCAAGCACTTCTACAGGCTCTAGGCCTTGTGTCTAGCTCAGTCGTGGTTCTTATACCACTTTATTGGTATATGGTTTGGTACGCCCCTAGGGCTCAAACGTGTATTTGTGCTATTACTGTTGATAACTGACTTGTAACTTATGTACTTCGAACTCTAGCCTCATAAAGAGACTAGAGGGGTGTGTTTAATACTAAATACATATATTTTAAATATATACCTGGTGTGGTCCTCTTTCATTTGGTCACTCAAGAGATTATAGACTGGTAAAACAAGCTGCTTTACATTCCTTCAAGACTTAGCCTGAAGGCTGCTCTCCATAGCTACCACTAGGATAGCTTTCAATAAAGGTTGTCTTTAACCTATCTCCAATAAGGGGTTGTTTGGACTGGTGCAAGGTGCCCACTATAATTAGTGGACAGCATATACCAGGCCAACTTCTCACACAGAAAAAAGCAAGAGAGGTGCAGAAAGAAGCAAGAGAGGTGCAAAAAGAAGAGAGTGAGGTGCAGAAAGAGGCAACTGAGGTGTAGAAAGAAGCAAGGAGGTGCAGAAAGAGGCAGGAGAAGTACAGTAGAAAGCAAGAGAGGTGCAGAAAGAAGAGAGTGAGGGGCAGAAAGAGGCAAGACAGGTGCAGAAAGAAGCAACAGATGTGCAGAAAGAGGCAAGAGAGGTGCAGATAGAAGCAAGAGAGGTTTAGAAAGAAGCAGGAGAGGTGCAGAAAGAGGCAAGAGAGGTGCAGAAAGAAGCAAGAGCAGTGCAGAAAGGTGCAAAAGAAGTGCAGAAAGAAGCAAGAGAATTGCAGAAAGAGGAAGAAAGGTGCAGAAAGAGAAAGAAAGGCGCAGAAAAATGCAAGAGAAGTGCAGAAAGAAGCAACAGAATTGCAGAAAGAAGCAAGAGAGGTGCAGAAAGAAGCAAGAGAGGTGCAGAAAGAAGAGAGTGAGGTGCAGAAAGAGGCAAGAGGGGTGCAGAAAGAGGTAAGAGAGGCACAGAAAGAAACAAGAGAGGTGCAGTAAGAAGTAAGAGAGGTGCAGAAAGAAGCAAGAGAGGTGCAGAAAGAGGCAAGAGAGGGGCAGAAAGAGGCAAGAGAGGTGCAGAAAGAAGCAAGAGAGGTGCAGAAAGAGGAAAGAAGAGTGCAGAAAGAAGCAAGAGAACTGCAGAAACAAGAAGAAAGGTGCAGAAAAAGGAAGAACAGCACAGAAAGAAGCAAGAAAAGTGCAGAAAGAGGCAAGAGACGTACAGTAAGAAGCAAGAGAAGTGAAGAAAGAAGTCAGAGAGGTGTAGAAAGATTCAAGAGGGTCAGAAAGAAGCAAGAGAACTGTAGAAAGAAGAAGAAAGGTGCAGAATGAGGCAAGAGAGGCACAGAAAGAGGAAGAAAGGTACAGAAAGAGGCAAGAGAGGTGCAGAAAAAGGCAAGAGAGGTGCAGAAAGAAGCAATAGAAGTGCAGAAAGAAGCAAGAGAGGTACTGAAAGAGGTAAGAGAGGTGCTGAAAGAAGCAAGAGAACTGCAGAAAGAGGAAGAAAGGTGCAGAAAGAGGCAAAAGAGGTGCAGAAAGAGGCAAGAAAGGTACAGAAAGAGGCAAGAGAAGTGCAGAAAAAATCAAGAGAGGGTCAGAAAGAGGCAAGAGAGGTACAGAAATATGCAAAAGACGTGCAGAAAAAAGCAAGAGAGGTACAGAAAGAAGCAAGAGAGGTGCAGAAAGAGTCAAAAGAGGTGCAGAAAGAAGCAACAGATGTGCAGAAAGAAGCAAGAGAGGTGCAGAAAGACGCAAGAGAGTTGTAGAAAAAGGCAAGAGAGGTGCAGAAAGGGGCAAGAGAAGTGCAGAAAGAAGCATGAGCAGTGTAGAAAGGTGCAAGAGAAGTGCAGAAAGAAGAGAGTGATGCGCAGAAAGAAGCAAGAGAGGTGCAGAAATAGGTAATGGAGGTGCAGAAAAATCAAGAGAGGTGCAGTAAGAAGCAAGAGAGGTGCAGAAAGAAGCAAGAGAGGTGCAGAAAGAGGCAAGAGGGGGGCAGAAAGAGGCAAGAGAGGTGCAGAAAGAAGCGAGAGAGGTGCAGAAAGAGGCAAGAGAACTGCAGATAGAGGCAAAAGAAGTACAGTAAGTAGCAAGAGAACTGCAGAAAGAAGGAAGAAATGTGCAAAAAGAGGCAAGAGAGGTGCAGAAAGAAGCAAGAGAGGTGCAAAAAGAGGCAATAGAAGTGCAGAAAGAGGCAAGAAAACTGCAGAAAGAAGCAAGAGAGGTGCGGAAAGAGGCAAGAGAACTGCAGAAAGAGGCAAAAGAAGTACAGAAAGTAGCAAGAGAGCTGCAGAAAGAAGGAAGAAATGTGCAGAAAGAGGAATAAAGGTACAGAAAGAAGCAAGAGAAGTGCAGAAAGAAGCAAGAGAGGCTTAGAAAGAAGCAAGAGAAGTGATGAAAGAGGCAAGAGAGGTGCAGAAATAATAAAGAGAGGTCCAGAATGAAGCAAGAGAGGTGCAGAAAGAAGCAGGAGAAGTGCAAAAAGAGGCAAGAGAAGTGCAGAAAGAGGCAAGAGAAGTGCAGAAATAAGCAAAAGAGGTGCAGAAAGAAGCAGCAGAACTGCAGAAAGAGGAAGAAAGGTGCAGAATGAGGAAGAAAGGCGCAGCAAGAAGCAAGAGAGTTGCAGAAAGAAGCAAGAGAGGTGCAGAAAGAGGAAGAACATAAAAGAGGGCCGTTTCCGCGCGCCATATCACCATCAATAAATGCGTTTGCCGAAACGCGTCTGGTTACCGTGAGTCCTTAAATAAAAACTTTGGACTCGCCCCCGTGAGTGCTTTCTTTGTGTTTGGAGAGAATAATACGAAGTTGGAGCTGCTATAATTGCGGGCGCACGACCCGCGAAAAAGCACCCGCACGAGAGTGCACGGAGTACGTGAAACGAAGGAGCTGGGATATATATATATATATGCGATAGATTTGTCTCTTTACCGAGGTAAGGATTTGTTGAACAGACGAAGCGAACCCAAATGATGGTGCAATTGTAGTTTATTTCATGCCCAACACCACCGACGCCATATATACACACATAATTAGACACAAATATTACTTAAATAATAAATATTCTACTTTAAAAATGAATAGTTCACTCATATAACGCAAAACATTAAATTATAGTTTTAACCTTTTATTAAAGATGAAAAAATGAATTACAATAATTAAAGACATAACTTCTAATTGTACTAAATATTAATTACAAGTAATGCTACGGAGTGTGGTTTGTTTATAACTATTTAATAAACTTTTATTTTAAAGAGTCAATCTGCTGCTCTAAATTAAAAGTGATTATTTTACACTTACATGTTCATTTAAAATATTTCTATGTATATATGTTTTTTTATAACATAAGCTTTAACATTTATCCCCATACATTTCCCTAGGGAGAGCTCTGCATCAGTAGCAAAGATCTCCACCTACATGTGAAGAGTTACGGGTGCTAACTTTACACTTGCAAATTCAGGCTTAGATGACTCAGCTTCCTGAAGTGAGAGGGTGAAAACCTATAAGTCTACACTTAGTTTTAAATCTACACTCAGATTCGTTGAATAGCATGAAAGTGTAAATTCATACATAGATGCAGGAGTAGATTTACACATCAGTAAATTTATACGTGCAAATTTACCTTTGAGACTAGGCCTCCAAAAGTGTACTTCCTGCAGCCGAGAGAAAACTGGTTTAGAACCACCTTGTCCCTCACCTCCACTCCAGGGGCTTAGAACGCATTCCTGGATAGGAGTTAACAAACCTGGCTTGGTCTCTAGGTCCCAAAAGGCACAGTGTTGTCAACAATAGGCCAATTACCCAGAATTAGGGGAAAGATCTGTTACCAAAAAAACAGAATAGGCTTGGCAATTTTTCTTTGTACTTGATAATGACAAACTATGCTTGATGGAACTGCTCCCCAGCTTAGACTCTCTGACTCCAACATCAGCAGAAGGGAAAACCAGATTGGACTCTGACAGAGGGGAGCGCACCTCATTTGAAAAGTGGAGTGACTAGTGGAGAGCCAGAGTGCCTCAGATGAAAGAATGGGATAGCCATCTAAGAATTATGGCTTCTTATAATGTTTACAGTGAGCCAAAAAGCAAGTACTGTAAAGGAGGTGAGCATGGTGTTGAAGAATAATCAGGACTGGCTGTAAAAAATTCTCCAAATTCCAGTTAGTGCACAAGCTAAGACTGATACCTCACCATCACATCCTCAGACCGCTCCTGGACCAGAAAAGACAACATCTGAAGACAGATGACTCTGCTAAAAGAAAAGGACTCAAGGATTCATGGCTCTTACTGGCACCCAGGGATTGAAACTGATCTCCAAGGGTTGTTTCCTGTTTGCATGCTCTAGGGGCAAAGCAGAAGGACTCTTTACTCGAGCAAGGCCCAGCTCACCTCTGTGGACTGGAATTTGAATACCTGAGGGTTGCAAAAGTGGCCAGGCAGAACTATCCCAGTAGATCTAAAAATGTGGGATCTTTTAAAAAATGTTTACACTTCTAGAGAATCGGGACAAGATGTGCAGCCTTGTTCAGGGAGGGCACAACCTAGGTGGGCAAGGAAACCAGTTCATTGCACTCAGAGATTTTTGCTAAACTGAAAACTGATGCAGCAGGACTTTGCAGTAAAGTTATCCTGCCTCAAAGCGCCCTGCCCAGCTGCAGCTTTCTGTCTTGCCCGCTGGTGGATTTTGAGAAACAAAATGTGAGTATGTCTGAAGGTAAAACTTTGTGCAAGGTTGAGGTAGCAACTTATCCCAGATAGGGAGTGATCTCGGTAGCTGCGAAATCCAGCTGTATCCCACTCAGCTTTTGGCAGCAAAACCAATGCCTTCAGCGGGAGCTTGAGGATTACATATATGACTTTGAAAGACCCTCCCCAGCTTCATAAAAGCTTTCATTGTGGTGACTCGCTTAGTTTAGCTGTACTCTGCTCTATTGTGGGCAGCCTGATATTGCACCTCGTTCCCAGTCAATACTAACCTTGTGTTTTCGATTGCTGTTTTGAACCCTCATTGCCCTAAATCTAATAAAAAAACATATTTCTGTGTCCCTTATCTTGTTTTGATTATATTGGTGTCTTGAGGATCATTACATTTTTATGGTGTGGGTTGTGAGCATCAGTGTTGAATAGGGAATTTCATTACACCTTAATATCAATCAATCAATCAATCAAGCGTTTGTTAGAGTGCAACTACTCACCCGTAAGGGTCTCAAGGCGCTGGGGGGGGTGCAGGTTCCGTTGCATCAAGGAGGGGGTCCGTCGAAGAGCCAGGTCTTGAGATCTCTTACGAAGATGGGGAGCGATGTTGTCTGTCTGAGGTGGAGCGGAAGGGCGTTCCAGGCCTTGGCCGCGAGGAAGGAGAAGAAGCGGCCTCCCGATCTGGTTTTCCGGGTGCATGGGACTACGGCGTAGGAGAGCTGGGCTGATCGTAGGATCCTTTGGGGTGCGTGGAATTTGAGTCGGCTGTTCAGGTATGCTGGTTTGGTGTCGTGGAGGGCCTTGTGTGCGTGGGTGAGCATCTTGAAAGTGACTCTTGCCTCGATGGGGAGCCAGTGGAGTGTGCGCAGGTGCTGGGAGATGTGGCAGTGTTTCGGCAGGTTGAGGACCAGTCTTGCGGCGGCGTTCTGGACGTTCTGTATATCATATCTAAAATATCGAGGGCAAAAATATCAAAGGGTAATTATGTATAGATTTTCTATGCCCAACTCTACATATACATAGCTTGATGATATGCGTATCTTCAAGGTATGTGGATGTTGATTTTAGAATAATAAATCTGCACCTCCCTATATACACTTAACGGATTTTGATTCTTGATATTTTGGCTACAGTATTAGGGTAACTCGATGTTCACTGACCCATTTTAGCTCTATTTTCTCTAAATTTGTTTGGGAATGTGATTGTGTTGCTTTCATGACTTTAAAATCTTGGTAATGTTTGACCCAAACACTTTTCTGAAGAATTTCCTAATCTAAAAGGGGTTTAGCAAAGATTCCAAGAACTGTGTTTTAGACTTCTAAGAACTGTGTTTTAGACAAAGCAGTTTGAGTTTATTAAGTTAGTTGGGGTACCTCCCTCCTAAATATGTAACTCAATTTCTGACATGAGTTTAACTAATAGATGCTTTGTACACAGAAGGTTCAAATATATACATGGTATAACTAACCAAATGTAAATAGTGCGAGCTAATACTAATGAAATAAAACCTCAACATTGGAATAACAATATTGTGATCCATGATGCAGAAAGAAAGTCAGCAAATAAAATACACAGCTATAGAAACATAAACAATTAAGCAATTTGTCTTGCTGCAAATTAAATCTTGTGTGCAACTCATGACTTTATTTTGCATCACATGAATGTTCCAAGTATATATCATGGGTCTATGTAAAGCTCATTAGAACACACATTGTGAGGTCTTACCGGAATGGAAGATTGGCAGGGACAACACAATGTCATTAAATCCTTGAATCAGTATTCATGAAAAAAAAAAGGACTGGCAGGGGGAGGAGAAGTCGGACCCATAGAGAGGCTGCGCCTAACGTGGAACAGTGATGTGCCACCATGGAAGCAGGCTCTAAGAGGGTGGGGGAGGATGGGCCTGAGTGGTCGCCTCCCCCGACCCGACATTCCAGTGCAAGGGACTTGGCGCGCGTGGGAAAACCCTAGTGCACAGTTTGTGGCCCTGGCTTGAATTGGCCTTTAGCCCGAGGGGGGGTGGGCCCCCTCTTTGCTTCAAAAGGCCGGCAAGCGGGCAAGCAGATTGTTCATTGTATTTGCCATTGTTGTCTGGCCTGTACACATCCAATGGTGCCATTTTAGAAGCCCATCGTCACTTCTGCCCTTCTACATACACATCCAGGTGCACCCGTGTGTGGGCGGTATTCTTAGGCTATGAGGGTGATCAGAGCAGGAGCCCCTAATGAGGAGACTGCAGCAGGAGCTGCCTTGGAAGCCATGCCTGAAGTCGCCGTAGAGCAGCTACCCGTGAGAGCGGGCCGAATTTTCCCTGTGAAGGTGTACATTGCGGGAAGCAGAAGCAGCAAAAGCGAGAGTGCAGCAGGAGCTGCCTGGGGAGGACGCTTGTCCAGTTTAGTGTGGCGTCAGTGGCTGACTTGAATGCTATGGTGACAGATTAAAGAAGGCACCAATTAACATAGGAGGAACCACCCGGCAAGAGCAGAGAGGGCCTCTTCCCTGTAGTCATATAGCTTACAGCTTTGGAGTCGCTGTTAGGATCTGGCTGGATGGCATTTGCCAAACTAGCCTTCCAGCCCTGCTGTAGACAAAGACCCCTCCATCTACCCGCGTGCAAAGAAGGGCTTGATACCTGAGCCTGGGAACTGAGGTGGAGGCAAGGGTTTTCTAAACCAGAACAAACAGTCTAATTAAGGGCCCCTCACACTTGCGGGAAACAAGAGCAGCTCAGCAGCTGCAGATTAGGTTGGTGATTGGCAAGCAAGGAGCCGGACACTGGGCTGTTCATTGACAGTGCCAAGGAGTACAAGCATCAGGAAGCAGCTTTCCCACAGGGAAAACCAGATAGTAGCACTGCACCATCATAAGTTGCACAAATTTAGACGCCATGGAAGGTGATATACCCGCATGGCACCCCCGCACACCCAGGACTTTATTGGCTAGACATGCAGGACTGGCGGCAGGACCATCCCCAAAGGTGCAGGGGCAGGTGTCCAATGCAGGTATCAGAGTAGACAAGGAAGCCAGCCCATCAAGGGAGCTGCAACTGCTGGGGCAGACTAAAGAGGGGAGCCCGGGCACAGGCAGCCACTCGAGCATGCATGTGGAGAGTGTGATCCAGCAAAACATGCGTCAGGATAATCAAGTAGCAGCCAGTGAGAGATAGGCAGGAGGGAAGCTTAGCAGATAACCAAGCCGCATTGTACCCCACTCAGCGTGGGTGGCAGGATCAGCATATCCAGCCCTAGCCAATAAATCTGCAAGAGCGTATGTGAGGCCATCACCGGGTGATCCACCCATGATTGCCAAGGAAACTAGGCTTGCGAGGTTCGTCCCCTTGGGGGTCAAGGAAAGGATTTAGAGAAAAGAATTCACTGATATATTCTCGCTTCTGGAGATCAGGCAGGGGTCTTGAACTTGGTCACACAGGAAAAATAGGATGAAGAGGAGAGGGAGAGGAAAGAGGAATCCATAGAGAATTAGTTGCATGCCTTTTGCACTTTAGCATGCGTAGTGATGGAGAAAGTCCCTCAAAGTGCTGCAGCTCTACTTCTCTATGAGCAAAAAATGTATGAGGCGTACCGCATATACAAGGGGGATGCTTGGCTTAGGTTGTGAGACGAAGTACACACCTGGGAGCAGGGCAACCAAATTGAGAGCAGCCATATGGGGGACGTTCGACAAGAGTGAGTGTAAGGCCCCGCTTGTAACTGCAGATATGCTTGCCGGAGCTGTGGGGCAGCGTACTCCGCAAGTGAATGTAAGAAAAGTAACACCCATTGGGTGAGAAAAGGCCCTCCAAACAAATAGTGGGGGGCGATGGGGCCATCTAGGCTGTGGGAAGGAGAGAAGGAGAAACTCAGGGCACCTAACCCTATTAAAGTGGCTAGACTGCATTGGTTGCTCAATGGTTATCACAGAAAAAAGATGCACAGCTATTAGTGAGTGAGTTTGAAGAGGGCTTGATCATACCTTACAATGGGCCAGTGGCTGAACACATGAGCAAGAATCTGAAGTCAGTGACCAAGCACATCGATGAGGCAAGAAAAAAGTGGCTAAAAGGTGCAGTAGGTTGAGTAGTGTGTCCTTTCTGGAACCCACCACTGGGATACTTCAGGGTGTCTCCAATGGGAGTGGTGACAAAAAGGAGCCTGGGAGTTGCAGGTTGATTCACCACCTATCGCACCCTGAGAGAATATCGGTCAATAACGGTCTGATGCAGGACCAGTGCTCTATTGCATATGCATCCATAGATGACACTGTTGAACTGTTGAGGGTGATGTGCAGAAGGGCATTCCTGGCTGAGGCAGACATAGAATTAGCATTTAGGCTACTGCCTGTGCACCTTCAAAGTTTCCACCTACTGGGCTTCCAGCTAGACGATCACGACAATTTTGACAAATGCCTGCCAATGGATGCACGTTTCCTGTACATACTTCAAACCTTTCAGAGACCTTTATGCAGTGGGCGTTCAATGAGTGGTACCCAGGGGGTGGGAAGTTACGCTATCTGGATGACTTCTTGTTCATCAAGGAGCCCAAGTCAGAACAATGCCAGACGCTACTGGACTAGTTTATTAGTCTGTTAGACAATTTTGGCATACCGTTAGCACACGACAAGACAACAGGACCGGCAACCACACTCACTTCCCCCGAAATAGAACTCGACTAGTTTGAGGGGATGTGTAGGCTACTGGTAGAAAAGGTGACTGCGTTTAAGGCATTGTTGCAGGGCCTGCAGGCCTTGAAAAAAGCCACACTCCAGGAGATACAGCAGCCCCTCAGGAAGCTGAATTTCATGGCTAGAGTAATCACAGTGGGCAGAGCTTTCATTAGATGGCTGGCAGGGTTAGCAAAATGCTTAACCATAAGGCACCACAGAGTCTGCTTGACCCACGTGGTGAGACAGGGCATTGAGTTATGGCTAGAATTTCTGGTGAACTCTAATGGAACTCTAGTATGGAGGAAGCTGTGGGTCACGGCGGCTCAACTGAGCTGTATACGGACACTGCTAGGGATGAAGGCTTTGGCGCAATACTGGGAACTGTGTAGTGCATGATGCGCTGACTGGATACTTGACACAAGAAAGGTATCACAAAGAACATTGCGCTGCTAGAATTATTCCACGTAGTGATGGCTTTCTTGTGGCGGGGAGACAGACTAGCTAAGAAGTTGGTGATGCTGTGGGCAGACTATCATGGGGTGATGCAACTAGTGAGCTATGCAGCGGCATCATGCCCCCTTGTACTAGGGTTGCTGTGGTGCCTAAACCTTTGCCAACTCAGCATGAATGTAGCAATATGAGCTAGGCATGTTGCAGGTTGTGACAATAGCATTGCTGATGCCCTGTCTCGTTTCCAGTGGTCCAGGTATATGGAACAGGCCCTGCAAGCAGATCGAGAGATGATATCTTTCCTGCTGGAATATGGGAGCTGGTGCCCAACTTAGGAGTACTGCTGGGCAAAGTGCTGGTGCCTGCAATGAGCAGTAAATATATGCCTTGGGGTTTTCTGACAGGTAACAGGGGTTAGTGAGATCAGTGGTGCACAAGCAGTGGTTGCCGTGGAGACTTTCTTCACGTGGGCGTTCACCAATGGAAAGAGTAGGATTGGGCCCAATCACACCTTGTGATTGTTGCCCATTTTGCGAAGCTCTGAGGAGGGAATGACTAGACCAATACCTTCAGATGCAGGCCAGCCATGAAAAGATGGGGGCACATGCAGACACAATACAGTAACAATAGGCTCCCCATTGGTTTCAACAAACTAAAGGACATACAAAGGAGTCTTGGGGATCTGTAGTGACTCCTTTGAAGGATCCCTGTTCAGAGCAGCTTTTATAGTGACCTTCTTTGGGGTCTACAGAGTCAGTGAGGTGGTGACTCCATCTAAGATGAGGCAGGGGCATCACAGATGACATCCGATCTCTCCTAGACCAGGGAGAGACCACAGCCCTGATCCTCCTCGACCTCTCTGCAACCTTCGACACCGTGTCACACTACACCCTCCTACATGGACTCAATCAGATGGGATCCAAGGAAATGCCCTTAAATGGATCGCTTCCTTCTTCACAGGAGAAACCCGGAGGGTCCGACTCCCGCCTAACTCCTCAGGCCCAAAGAACATCATCTGCGGCCTTCCGCAAGGGGCCTCACCGAGTCAATCCCTGTTCATTACATACATGGCCCCCTGGCCACGTTGGTCAAGTCCTATGGTATGAACATCATATCATACGCTGATGACACTCAGCTCATCCTTTCCCTATCCTCAAACGCACCTAACCAATTTCCACAGGTGCATGGCCAGCATAGCTAGCTGGATGCAAAACAAATGCCTCAAACTCAACACCAACAAAACATAAGTACTCATCTTCGGGAGCAACACCTCCCCATGGGATGACTCCTGGTGGCAAGTGGAACTGGGCCCCTCGCCCACTCCCACAGACCATGCCAGAAACCTTGGCATGATACTCAACAACAAGCTTACCATGAAGAGTCAAATAAACGCTGTCTTCTCAGCCTGCTTCCTCACCCTCCACATGCTCCAGTAAACATTAAAATGGCTCCCCTTCAACACTAGATGCACCATCACCCAAGCCCTCATCACCAGCCACCTGGACTGTGGAAACACCCTCTACATGGACATCACCTCACAACTACTGCCCAGACTGCAAACCATCCAAAATGCTGCATCCAGGCTCCTCCTTGACCTCCTGAGAAGAGCCCATATTACCCTCCACCTCAGAATGCTCCACTGGCTCCCTGTACAAAAAAGATGCCTGTTCAAACTGCTGACCCATGCCTACAAGGCCCTGCACAACAAAGAAGCAGCCTACCTCAACCACAGACTGAACTTCCACCAACCTGGCAGACAACCACGCTCTGCATCCCTCTCCCTCGCCCACACGCTTCCACAAAAGCAGAAGTGGCGGCCGCACCTTCTCCTACCTGCCCGCCAAGACCTGGAATGGGCTAACATTCCACCTCTGGACTGCATCCATCATCCATAAGTTCAGAGCCGGCCTAAAAACCTGTATTTTTGACTGACAATTCCCAGCAGCAGCCCCCTCCCCGCCCAGCACCTGGATACCCTCACGGGTGATAAGCAGTGCTGTGCAAATTGTTGATTGATTGATTGATTGAATGATTGATTGACAGGAGCGATGCCTGGCACCCGGATGATCTGGATGGTCAGGCACTCATTCATCTCAAGGTCCCAGAGATAGGGGAGTTTGCGGAAGCACCACAAGGGAATCTGGCTAATGAGCACAAACCTGGTTTGGATGGGTTGACCTGGGCTAAGATGGGCTCAGTTGTTGCCATTAGTAAAGACATCGCTGGATAGAAATAGAGGGCCGCTGGACACCATTGTGATTCATCTGGCAGGCCCTGGCCTTACAGCGTTGGGCAGGCAGACATTCTTAGCGAAAATTAAATAGGATCTGGTAGGTAGCTAGCCTAGTGCGGCCTGCGCACGCACTATGTTCAGAAATATTTGCGCGTTTTGAGTGGCTGGGTGCGGAAAGCCACATTGTGGTAGAGAGTTCCAGAAGGAAACTGAACATATCCATGAGTAAGTTCTGAAGTACATGGGATGGAGTTGGTTAGTTACAGGCTCATCAATTTATGAATGCAGGGGACCGGGTTCACCTATCGAGGGTTGATATGGACATGTTCCTCCTAAATATTGCAGGGGCCCTGGAGCTAGTAGGTTGCTCTTAGAGATGTGTGCAGGTCTCTCAAGGGGAGAGCCACTGGTGGTGGTGAAACCACGGATAGCATGGCCGTGTCAACTCCATCTATCGTGCACTAATAAGCTCTGAGAGGTGGCCGGTAGGCCAGTTAAGGGCAATGAGTTGCCAGCAAGGTAGTCCTTGGGATGCCTCAAGGCAGGAATACCTAAGGGCAGTAAAAGAGCACATAGGGAAGTGGCAAAGCAGGCATGGCACTTGCAGCCCAGGCATGCTCTGTGCATCGGTAGCAAGGGAATCCTCGATCTACGCCACAAGAGAAATAAAGAACCATAGGTATCGGCAACAGAAAGAATGATTTACAACATAACGGATAGATGATGGTTGCAAATGGTGATGATGTCAGAATGATGATTAATGGCTTCAAGGCTGGTTATGTTTTATGAATGTATACTTTGACAGGTTTTGGAGAACTATGACATTAATGACCGATTCATTTTGTGATGCTTCATGATCATGGTTTAACAACGAGAGACTGACAAGAAACTGCGGCCTTTTATCACCACCCGGACTCATGTGATCCTTCCATTGTGGGGCACACACAGAGATATTAAAACATTACAAGAATATACGAGGTGCAACAAAATAATTCAATAAATATTTCATATGTTATGTTATGTTAAATAAATTTGTAGAGCGCACGGTTACCCGGAGGTGTCCTGGCGCTAGTGGCTCAACTCTACTGAGGACAGGGTAGCTTGGTGACAAAAATGTAGCTGGAGGGAAATTATAAGTTAAAAAGCCAGGTCTTGAGTTGTTTCCTGAAAGCGAGGAGGTTAGTGGAATTCCTCAAACTCCAAGGGAGGGCATTCCACGCTTTGGCCGCACCTGTAGTGAAACTTCTCCCCCCCCCCCACAAGTCTTTCTTTGTGGGTGGTACGCTCACATATTTGGCTCCTAGTGAGCGGAGGGTTCTTTTGGGAGTATACCATCGAAACTGGTGAGTCAGAAAATCAGGACCCTGACCATGAAGTGCCTTAAAGATAATACAAAGTGACTTAAATTGCACCCTTTTCCTAATGGGCAGCCAATGTAGTCTTTTAATTTCTTTGGCTACCGATACGAATTTGGGGGTGCCTGTCACCAGCCTTGCTGCTGCATTTTTCAGGATCTGCAATCTGTTCAGATGTCGCTCTAGGATGTTTAAAGAGAGGCCATTGCAGTAGTCCAGTCGAGATAAGATAATGGATGAGACAACTGTTCGTAAACTGTCTTCTGGCAGGAAAGGTTTGACCTTTTTTAACAGTTTAACGAATGAAAGGTGGCCGAGGTTGTAGCGTTTATCTGGTCCTCAAAGTTCAGTCTGTCGTCCACCATTATACCTATATGTACTGAATTAGTACTACATATTTCTTTTAGATATAAAAAACGAGATACAATTCTAAAGAGGGCTGTCTCGCCCCTTCATCCTTCATAAGTTAATTAGTTGCGTACCACTGCATTGGTAAAATCGTGGTTCCAAGTGCTAAATATAAGAAACATAATTCTTGCCACATATCGAGGGAAAAGATGTGGCATAACTGCCTAAGCAGCTGGCTTTGGAACTGCAGAACCAGGGTTAGAGTGCCAGCATCACTTCAACATCTTGTGATTCTGGGCAAATGGCTTAATCTCATCCGTGCCTAAAAAAACAAAAAGATTCTGACCCTGTGTAATATAATCTGCCACTCTGATGTGTTAGGCCCCAAATTTCGCGCTACATAAAACTGCAAAAAAAATATCAAATGCTATTTATATGGTGTGTATAAAGGGGAGCATTTCAAATGCCTTAAATACTTTACAAAGCACTTTACTGCTGTTGCTCTATCTCACACGAGGATAGACAATTACTTGCTGATTTTTATGTTTAGCAACACTGACAATCTCGCACAGCTATTACCCAACATTAAAAAGTCAAACAGACATCAATGCAGTCATTTCCAGAGTTTCTGGTATTATCATCCCTCTGTGTTGCCTTTGGAACTGCTTTCATGACTCATAATATGTCTGAAATATTTGTGGTGACAAGGTTTGTTAGACATTGCTGCTGACATATTAATAGTGATGACAGTTTATGTCACAAAGGCAGCAGCTCATAAGAGGCATTGCTCTCTATTCATGTATTCTGTAGTCATACCAGTTAGGCTAAACTGTCTCAAATCATTTATCAGAGACCTTGGCAACAGCAGCTTAACAACTTGAATTATTCATCTGCTAAAGGGCATTTATCTCTTCTGGTTCACTGCTCCGAAACACCCTATCCGATGGACAATATTAGCTTGTAAGACTTAGAAATTCTTGCTGAATTGAATGGGTACATGTGCTGTGTGTATTTGAGGGTGGCTGTGTTTGTTTGTGTGTGGAGGTGGAGCATTATAGTATTGATTTTACACAGTACTGCCATAAATCTGCAGAGAACAATTCACTAACTCATCCATGTTTTCTTTTTTATGTTCTGTTATGTGATGTCATAAATATGTTTTGTTTGAGAAAGGCAAATTATAGATGTGAGTGTAGAAGTGGTGTACAGTGGCTATTTTTGAGTTAAAGTTGTGGATATTACTGGGTACCATGGTACCCAAAATGGTGTGTCTGTGTTGTATTAGATATTTGCTAAGCGTTCTGTTAGATATGCAGTGTTGGGTGATAGTGCAGGGCATGCCATTGTGGCAAGCGATAGCCACCTACATGGTATATCCTGCTGCGTTGGTTGTGTGGAAAGTGGCCTGCCTAATTTTGTCTGTTAGAAGTTTATTTGTTTATTGCCAATACAAGTTTCCAAAGATGCACTTACTGCTCCAAGGCCAAAAGAGCAGGGTACCACTGCCAAGGTAGAGGTCCAGGGACATCTGAACAGCACTCCCTACCCGACAGTGGACCTGATGATCGGGCACTTGGTCAAGCTCAAGGAATATAAAGTAGCTTCTTACTTGGATCTTGACTATCAGAGGGGATCAATCAAGGCATTGCCTACGGGGGGGTGACGTGGGGTTCTGGGCGGCTCAAAACAGTACAGTACTCCAAAAAACTCAGATAGCACAGAAGAAACAAGCAGTTAAAGATGAACACAAACCACACAAGCACAAAATAGTCAGACACACATTAATTAAATTACTTTATGGAAGAGCGTTTAAAGAAAACGCAATAATATAGGTTGTAATAAACGTGCAGTATTAACATACAAGCTTAAATAAAAGCAAAAGGTGCCTTTAGTATTATGGAAAATGTACACAACTGCCACATTTACACATACTAGGCCTCAACACAGTTAAAGTTGCACTGCTAAAAGTTGTTCATTTAAAAATGCTTAACACACAAAATGATTTTCAAAGAAAAAATTAGATCATGTATAATGAAGATTTTACAAAAATGTTTAACTCTTGCCCGCTGCAAAAAGATGCTTTTTAATAACCTTTTAATATATGATTCACATACTTTCTGCAAAATATTATTGGTTTATTAGAACTTATTGTTGAAATTGATTAGATTTTAGTCTTTAAATCGGAAACTATGCAACCATAAATGTAGAATCAGCTCATAATTTAGGTTTTGACCTTCAACTAACTTGTATTTCCTTTTCGGAATATTGTAACAAAAATATTTACTTTTCACTTAAAATATGTTTTAACTTCTACATAGCTTATTGTGTGGACTCTAGTTTTGAAAGGATAGAGAGGTAACAAGTGGTCAAGTGGTCCAGAAAGCCATTGTCGTTTTCCCTAAATTAGCATGAGCCTAAGCGAGACTGTCCTTTGCTTTGCACGCGCTACTATACGAACATATTTTGCTTTGTGCCACACTGTAACTTTCACACAGAAACCTACTGTTGTTTTTGCGTTCTGTTCTTTCTTGGGATTTAGTCTGAACACTGCAGACAAGGTCGAACAACAATGCCCCTTGTTATTCTGTTCTGGTCAGGCCCTAGCACCTAGACAAAACATGCAGATGCAGCTGTTGTTTGGGAACACGTACTTTGGTCATATAGGTATACACGGGTGGATAACACACCGTTGGAGAGGGATCTTTCTAAAAAAGGGAGCGTGACAGCACCTGTGATGTAGATCTTCCATCTATAGACTGAGGTACGGGATCTGCTGCTAAACACCTAGAGATCTTCTAATATATAATCAGGGGAGGGGGGTTAGGTCTTACTGTCTTATATAATGACAGCACCTTTTATGATTACGGACTACTTTCTATGCTGGCCGTATTTGTGTTAGGCATTTTTCTACTTGTTGTGGCACATATACTGCATACTAGAGCACGTTAGTTAAAATAAACATTTGTTTGAGATGGCCCTTTTTGCAGGGTTATCCCCAAACTTTTTGTTTCTTCCTCCAATTTTTTTCCTCACCTGCTTTTGTTGGTTTTATCACTGCTGATCAGTGCTAAAGTGCATATGCTCTCTGGGTACACTCTGTTATGGATTGGTGTTTCCATGATTGGCATATTTGATTTACTAGTAAAGTGCACTGAGTGTGCCAGGGCCTGTAAATCAAATGCTACTAGTGGGCTTGCAGGACTTATTGTGCCACCCACATGAGTGACCCTGAAAAGGTAACTCAGACCCGCCACTGCAGAGCCTGTGGGCAGTCTGGCACTGCCATGTCGACATGGCAAGTGTACCCACTTGCCAGGCCCTAACCTTCCCTTTTCTTACATATCAGTCACCCCTAAGGTAGGCCCAAGGTAACCCTGTGGGCAGGGTGCAGTGAATGTGAAAGGTAGGACATGCCCTGGTGTGTGTGGCATGTCCTGATAGTGAATTACTGCCAATTTAGTTTTTCACTAATGGAAGGTTACCTGTTGCCAGAGGACAGAATGGGGAGTTTGTTTGAAACATCTTATAAACACAACTACCCCTGGGAACAAGGTAGAGAAATAAAGTTTAGTATGCCTGAACTCAGAATCTAAAGATGCATCTTTTAGTGAAGGTGATTTTTACACTCTGTTTGAAAATACCACTTTTAGAAAGTAGGTATTTTCTTGCTCAGCCATCCAGTAGGCCTCTGCTGGGTTTGTGGATTGATTGACTGGTTTTGGGATGACAGGGGCTGGGGAGGAGCAGTTGTCAGGCCGCACGGTTCGTGGCAGCCTTTCTGAGCCCGCCCGCTGCCTCTTACGGAAGCCCTGCCTGCCGCCTCCCATCGGCTGGCGGAGGCGGCGCTTGAGGTCTTCATAGGGAGAGGTCCGCAAGGGAAACGCGCTTCGCGTTCCAGATCGGATCCCGCCAGGCCTCCTGTGCATTTCCCCAGTTGTTGCTATCCTACCTACCATTTTTTGATTCCATGCCAGGGAGGATTGTTGTTCCTGCGTTCCTCTCCAGGCATCCTTCTGCTTCTGGTTTGTTAGTGTTCTTCCGGGGTTAGGAGATTCTACGGTGCTACTTCGTTAGCTCGCAACATTGTTTCCTCCGAGCAATGCAGTGCAGCTTAACTCTTTGTTTCCTAGTGTTCTGCCTCTGAAATAGGGAAATTAAGTTATTTTAAAGAATCTTTTTTTTGAGTGTATGTAGACTATGCTGCATTTTTGTTTTCTGTAACACTCCTCTACTTATCTGATTGCTAGGATCCTTTGTTGTTGAGGAGTGTGGTCTCCGCCCGATACTTGCTTCATTTTCTTTGATTGTTTCTCACCCGTCCCTGCAAGAAATATAAAGAGACCACTAATTACTCACGTTTGTTTTATAGTTTGACCCAGCATTTTTTTTGCCACATATTTTTTCTACATTCTGTTTTCTCCTGACCAGGGAAATTAGTTTTTTGTTTTTTTCCTGGTTCAGGCGAACAGGATCATATTTTGCTATGGGTCTATTGATAGTTGAAGGTGGTTCCTATTAAGGTTGGTATATTTCATTTACGTCCTTGTTTGTGGTTAAACTCCTGCAGTCTTCATGAATAATAAGTGTGCATTTATTTTCTAGATACCTTATGTGGGTCCTACATTCTAGTTGTGTATATCCTCTACATATGATTAGCGGATCCTTCAACAGGTAGAATATCAGAATAATCACGATATCTATACCACAGGCTACAAGCATATAAGAACATACTTACCTTTGTGTCTTTTCCTTCAGGCACCTTGGTGATACCTCATTGGACGATCCAGTGGATTCAACCCCTTCTCCCTTTCCTTGTTTTGTCTCTCCTTCTTCCCCACCTTCCCTCTTTTGCTTTGACTGTGTTGGGTGAAGGAGGTGGGTGAGGGAAGTTGGGACCTAGCATCTGTTCTATCCATTTCGCTCCTGCAGAAAACCCAGGTGAGCCTCACAGCAGTTGCTCCAGAGAGTCTAGATGGGTCAGGGAAGGACTGAATAGATCTGGGCTGCATTTAGAGTAGTGGGAGGAGATTTCCTTGCACCTGAATGGGCCTGGTCTGCCTCTGGCAATGCTGTCTCCACCTCTTGCCAGGAAGCTGCACCAGAGAGGACAGAACTGGTTCTGGCTGGGCACAGACACTCTCTGCCTGAGAGGACACAGGATTTTGGGCTATAAAAAGTGGGGCCCAAACCCCTAAACTTTAGAACTCGCTGGAATCCAGGAACCTGCCAAGAAGAAGAGCTGGAATAGCTGCCTGGAGGAGTACTGCCCCTTTGCTGTGTTGTTGCTTTGTTGGGTTGGCCTGCAGTTGCTGCTTCTGCCTTGGGCAGTGAAAGGACTGAATTGAACTTTCTTTACTTGTGCTGAGTATCTCCAAGGGCCTGCAATCGAGCTGGCCTCCTGATCTGAAGTCTCAGGGACTGCAAAGACTTCACCAACCTCTGGGTACCGCTTCTGGAACCACTGTTTCAGTCGCCAAAGAGAAGGGAACCGCAACCGACTCCGTCACCGACTCCGTCGCTGGCCCTGTGTCCTGATGGCGCCGCAGACCGCACCGTCCGCATCTCACACTGCAACCCTGGTCTCACCGGCGACGACCGATGTCGCCACCACCGAGCCGCTGCTTGCACCGTGACCTGTGGGCACCGCACTCCACACCGCCTTGCTTCACTTCGCCATCCTGGTCTCACTGAAGCTGTCGCTGCTCTTGACTCGACACCCGTGACCGCATCGTGGCTGGGGGCACCGCTCGTAAAGTTTCACGACGCACCGCCTCCTCCCTCACAGCAGTCTGGGCCGTCCGACGCCAGCTCCCGCTAACCGGCTCTGTCGCCTGCACTGCAACCTGCCAGCACTGCATCGAGCACTGTCTCACCCTGCACAGTAAGCCTTGGTCTCACCAACGCCGTCTGGACGATTGTTACCGAGCAGCTGCCTGCACTGCATCGAGAGGACACCGCGCCTGCACGCTTCCATTTTGCAACGCAACTGCGACGATTGCCGCGACCAGCTTACACCCCTTTGTAACCCGCAACGAGAAAGGTACTGTTACAAAGTCCATTCACGCTTTCACTTGCCCGTACCGACGCAGTCAGCTGGAACTGTTAGACTCTGTGGTTTTCAGCATCGCGGTAGCCCCGGACGGAGGTACCGACTCGTACGAACTGTGTTTTTCAAGTATTCTTGCAAAGTATACATTTCTAAGTACTGTACTGTGGATTTTTATCGTTTTTGGTCTTGTCTCAAATGTATAAAAATATTGGATATTTTTCTAAACTGGTGTGGTGTCCTTTTGTAGAGTTTACACTGTGTTACTGTTGGTTATGTGCGAATGCTTTACACACTGCCTCAAAGATAAACCTGACTGCTCGTGCCAAGCTACCAAGGGGGTGAGCAAGGGTTATTATAGGAGTGTAACTCCCTTATCTTGACTAGAAGGAAGGCTCCCTATTTGGACAAAGGTGCAAACCATTGCCAACTAGAGACCCCCATTTCTAACAACATTTTAAACTTTTCGAGTGTCTGTATAATATTATTGTGGACTGGTACAAGAGTAAGAGCGAAAGGGTGTGTCCTGCAACCGCGATTCCTGAGAGGGTTGGGAGTGTTGTGTTCTGGGGTGTCTAACCACTTGTTCCTCTGTGAGTGAATAAGAGGGCAAGTGAGACACTATAGCTAGTCAATCCCCGGGCTCATGGGTACTCAGGTGGTAGGATGACTCAGTCCCTACCCACTAAGGTTCCATGATCCCAACATAGTTCTGTGAGAATCCCTGCAACAAAGTATTCATGAAAAAGTGAAGCCTTAAGCAAAGCTGAACCATATTCGACATTAGTAGCAACAAATCCAACTAATACATTTGGTAGACTATTGTTCTCTCAATGATATGATGAGGAGTAATCTGGTTCCCAGGAAAACCTCAGACTTTGATTGGATGGAAGAAGACAAGAGAAGCAACTGTTGCAAACTTTCATAAAATGTGTTGCTATATATGTGCATGTTTCTAGATTAGAAAAACACTCCAGACCTCTCACCCTGGCTCACATTTGCAGACACTCTTTGCCCGCGGAGCTTTGACTGAGAACTTTTACTCCATTTATCCCAGACCGTGCAAGACTGCTGAGTTTCTTGAACTTATCTTCATGGGATGTTCTGCTTTGATATTTTTCATTTATTGAACTGAATTTACTGAAGCTTCATGCTTGCTCTCACTCTCTCGATATATATAGCTCATTATGAGTTCTAATTGACTCCTTTCTCGCAATTCTTAGAATAGAGATTCTTTTCTTTATGGAAAGTGCCTATTGTTTTTCAAAGATTTGTGCAATGATGTAGGAAAGTGCCCTTTTTGACATGGTCTCCCCCACTTTTTGCCTGGTATTTGATGTGATTTTGACTGGGTCACTGCTAACCACATCCCCAGTGCCAGATCTCTTGCCCAAAAACTGTACCATTGTACCCCAATTGGCCTAATCTTTGGCACTCCCAGTAAGTCCCTAGTAAGTGGTACCCCTGGTACCTAGGGCAAGGAGACCAAAGAGGGTCATTAAGGGCTGCAGCATGAATTGTGCCACCCTAAAGGACCCCTCACCAAACACATAGAGACTGCACTGCAGGCTGAGTGTCTTGGTACTGGCAAAAGTGAAAAAACGACATGGCACACTGCCCTGTGTGCCATGCCCACAGGCACTGCGTGGAGAATGGGTAAGTCACCCCTACTGCAGGCCTTGCAGCCCTAAGGCAGGGTGCACTATACTACATGTGAGGGCATAACTGCTGGTCAGCCCAATTGCTGCCAGTACAAGTGAACAGGAAAGCCATTTTGAGTACATGTGCTGGACACTGGTGAAAACGAGTTCCGCAGCCAAACGATGGCTTCACTGGAAATAGGGATGTTTGGTATCAAACATCTCATGTTTATGAACCCACACTGATGCCAGTGTTGGATTTAAAAATACATGCACACAGAGGGCACCTTAGAGGTACTCCCAAAAAACTACCAGCCTCTGGTGTGTTGACTGACTGGTTCTTGCCAGCCTGCTGCCAGAGACGAGTTTCTGATCCCCAAGGATGAGGGCCTTTGCTCTTAGGTCCGAAACACAGCCTGCCAGGGAAGAGGGTGTTCACACACACTCCCACAGGATAACCTGCTGATTAGTATTTCAAGGCAGGGAAGCTTCAAAGAAGTCACCGTCTTTGAAATGTGAATCTGGCCCCCCTCACATGAGAGAAAGCCGACCCCATTTGCCCAGAGCCCTCTGGCACCTGGACAGGTGGGATAATTAGCTAGTCAGGCAGGTGTGCCCACTCTCAGGCTATTGCAACCCCTAAGGTGGGCTACCTGAAGTGAGCATGACTTTTCAGAGTTGGCCTTCTTGAAGATGGAAAACTTAGGAATTCTGGGACATGGTTATGCCCACTTCCCACAGGAAGTGGTCATATAGGGGTCATAGTGACCCCAGGGATAGGTATCCCTACTGCCCCTTAATTCAGTATTTAGGGGAGCCCCTGGCACCAGAAAAGCAAATCCTGCTGACCTGAAAGAATAAGACAGACGTGAGGAATTCTGGGACAGGGTTGTGTCCCCTTCCCACAAAGTAGTCATATAGGGCGAAGTGATCTCAAGGGTAGGTAGCCCATGGCTACTACCCTTACCTCCTCTAGCGCCCTTAATTCAGTGTTAAGGGGAGTCCTTGGCACCAGAAAAGCAGATCCTGCTGACCTGAAAGAAGAAGATGGAGGTGAAGAGTCATGAAGAACAAGAACAGAAGATCCAGCAACTGACTTGGCGCCAACCCTGCCAGTCTGCCTGCTGATTTCGACAATTGCACCAAAAGCTGACTTGTTCTGCAGCTGCTGTGTCTGCAAAGCCTGGGCAACCCACCAATACTTCACCTAGGACCCAAGAGTTTTTGTGGTACAGCAGACCTGTTCCCATGCATTCTACAGGTACCAAAGACTGAGATGTGAGGCTCCAATGCCACAGAAACCCAACACCGGAAAGCACCACTGCACCCGAGCCATCTAGCCTGAGCTGAATTGGACCAACCGTGCCAACGTGGTCCCCAGACCCTCCAGACTCAAAGCCCACCTTGGTTTTCCCCACTGTGGACTTCTCAACGACACCTGCAGCCTCTGTTCTCAGGACCCCTCTACAGCGACTGCTCCCGGTAAGAAAAACCAGATGCCTAAGAACACCTCTGCACCCGTCACCCCTGGCCCATGGGGAAGAGGACCAAAGGTGTCCCTACGTCCCCAAGCATCGTGAGGCAACAGTCCCTGCTGGTTTAGCCCAACTGGCCTCCCAGTCCTAGACTGATCCCCATTGACTTCCATTGGGCACCCAATGCTGTTTTGCACCCCTTCCCCCCGGCCGCCCTAGAGTCGCTGGTGGTGTCTGGCTGGTGTTGCCTTGGACCTTGCCCTCCACTCACCTCAAGTCCCGGAGATTGATCTCGTAAGTAGCTGAACTGTACCTGAATGCCGGACTTGTTTTTCCTCCCATAGGATAACATTGCAGCTTCTAAAAAACGCACTGTGTCGACTTTTTAAATGCCAAAGTATTTCTATTGAAACACGTACTTACCTGATTGTATTTATTCTGGTGCCAAAAGATATATAAAGATATGTGTTATTTTGATAAATTGGTGTGGTTCTCCTTATTGAGCTGTGTGCATCATTTATTGACTATTGTGTGTATTTGCAGATGTCTAACACTCCTCTTTGATAAGCCTAAGGCTGCTCAACCACACTTCCCACTAGAAGAGCACCTTGGGATTGCTAGAGCAAGCCCCATTTCACTCATTAGAGAACCCCTGGACTCTTTGCATTATATATCTCATTTTGATATATCATATAAAGAGCCAGCTTCCTACATTGGTGGTGCAGCTGTGGGATACAAGACTAGACCTGGGGCCCTATAGGAATCTTACGTTGGACAGACTTAAGAGCCTTTGCCGAGCATGGAACCTCACCATGGGGCCTAGACCTACAAAGGCACATCTTGCAGAAAATGCTAGGGCCATGGCGGAGGGCGAAACCCCTCTTGAAGAAGGAGAGGTGGATGCTGAAGTGGATGAAGTCGATGATGATTTCAGCAGCAATCCTACAGAAAGCGGTACTGGGAGTACTGACAGTACCCCAGAAGTAGATAGTGAAGATGCAGACCTCCAGAAATTAGCCAAAAGGATAGAGGTAAAGGCGAAACTCTTGGCTATAGAGAAGGAAAGAGCTGAGATGGGCCTAGGACCCATCTCTGGTTGCTGCAAAATTAGAAATAGGGAGAAGGATAAAGCCTTCAACCCTAAGATCCCCAAAGGGATTGTCCCTAAATACACAGAGGGTGATGATATCACCAAATGGTTTACAGCCTTTGAGAGGGCTTGTAAAATGAGGCAACTCAACAAAAAGTATTGGGTCTCTCTCCTCTCCGAGCTGTTCTCAAGAAAGTGTAGGGATTGGCTCCTGACACTGAATGAGGCAGATGCTGAGTTTTATGACCTCATGAAGGATACCCTGATTGAGGGCTTTGGACTCACCACTGAGGAATACAGGATCAGGTTCATGAAGACTCGAAAACCCCAGAGTCAGACCTGGGTAGATTTTGTAGACTTTTCAGTGAAGACACTAGGTGGCTGGTTGAAAGGTAACAATGTGCAAGACTATGATGGGCTTTATCATCTTATTATGAAAGAGTGTCTGTTGAGTAATTGTGTTCCTGAAAATTTACATCAGTAAAATTTACATCAGTAGGCCTAGGTCCACTTTCTCCTCAAGAGTTGGGAAAGAAGGCAGACCAGTGGGTAACGAAGAACACTTATGGTGGGGGTGATCAAAAGAAAGGGGTTGCTAAGCCCTTTTTAAGGGAAAGATAGTGACCAGTCTAAAAATAAAGAAAAAGGGTCTTCTGAAGGCCCCAAAAAACCTGTTCAAGAGGGTGGGCACCAAGCCAATACATCTCTAAGGGTGGGTACCAGGGTAAGAACTGGGATCCCAAGAAGGCTTGGTGCTTTAATTGCAAAGCCAATGGGCACCGAACTAGAGACCCTAGCTGTCCCATCAAAAATAATTCCCATAGTGTACCTGCAGTAAATGCAGTGGTAAGTCTCCAGATGGAATCCCAGGTGGGTCCTGACCATGTCAGAGAGCTCACTAAAGCAACTTTAGTTTCAGAGGGTGGGGTGGATGTAACTGCCCTGACTGTCTGGCCCAGTAACCTGGAGAAATACAGACAACAGTCATCGCACGCACTTTCATCTTCTTTGCCAGCTTGCTGCTGCCTGCTTCCATCAAGGGGATTACGCTACGAGTCCACCCCAGGTCTTATCCTCATCCGACTTGTGTAGCAAACCGCTGAGGCCAGGGTGCACAGCGTTACTCACAGCAGTTGACTCTTGACGAGGGGGAGGCGCTTGGTCCAGCCTGCGCATAAAGCGCTGTTCATCCTCCCGCGGCGCGGGACGTGCTGGCAAGCGCACGCACTTTCATCTTCTTTGCCAGCTTGCTGCTGCCTGCTTCCATCAAGGGGATTACGCTACGAGTCCACCCCAGGTCTTATCCTCATCCGACTTGTGTAGCAAACCACTGAGGCCAGGGTGCACAGCCTTACTCACAGCTGTTGACTCTTGACGAGGGGGAGGCGCTTGGTCCAGCCTGCGCATAAAGCGCTGTTCATCCTCCCGCGGCGCGGGACGTGCTGGCAAGCGCACGCACTTTCATCTTCTTTGCCAGCTTGCTGCTGCCTGCTTCCATCAAGGGGATTACGCTACGAGTCCACCCCAGGTCTTATCCTCATCCGACTTGTGTAGCAAACCACTAAGGCCAGGGTGCACAGCGTTACTCACAGCTGTTGACTCTTGACGAGGGGGAGGCGCTTGGTCCAGCCTGCGCATAAAGCGCTGTTCATCCTCCCGCGGCGCGGGACGTGCTGGCAAGCGCACGCACTTTCATCTTCTTTGCCAGCTTGCTGCTGCCTGCTTCCATCAAGGGGATTACGCTACGAGTCCACCCCAGGTCTTATCCTCATCCGACTTGTGTAGCAAACCACTGAGGCCAGGGTGCACAGCGTTACTCACAGCTGTTGACTCTTGACGAGGGGGAGGCGCTTGGTCCAGCCTGCGCATAAAGCGCTGTTCATCCTCCCGCGGCGCGGGACGCGCCCAGGCCGTGCCCGGGCTAAGGGCGGGCCTGTCCTGTGCCCGTCATCGCCAGGAAGCGGCAGGGCTGGGCCACCCCACTTTCATTCATTTGACGAATGCGACTTACATTGTATACAACAAAGGTACTGTGCCTTATGCTGAGCGAGCCCCGGGACTGCTAGAGGATTATTTGTCCTGTTCGAACATTTAATTTTGTGTAGAGTGTTTACTGCAAAGACTTCATTGTATTTTTCAGTTAGCGGTGCAACACTTTTTATACCCGTTTGGGGTACATAATGGGCAAAAGGAAATTAATGGAGGGAGGGGGGTTGAGTAATGGGGTGCGCGTAGGGGTGGGGAGGGGGAAGAAAGCTAAGAGGTCACATAAAAGTGTCCCCAACAACTGTGTAATGGATAGGATAGATGTCCTTATCCACGAGTGTGAAGACACCATAAGTTTAGATCCACCTACACCTAATTCAACCACTCACTCTTCACCCTTAAAAAATGTACCCATTATTCCCTCAATGTTTAAAAAACGGTTGAGGAAAGATACATCTAAACCCCTCAGTGATAGCCTTCGGAAATCGATTGGGTCACAACCGTTATGTAGCCCTCCTCATGACACAACTTTACAACCCTTAACCTCGCCTTGCAATAGCAACAGATCGGGCCCTACCATTGCCTGTACAAATAGGTTTGCGCCCCTGGCAGATCTCATGGACATTCCAGGGGACCAGACTGTATCCTCCCTTCCATTAACCCAATTAGGGGGTAGTGTAGAGGAGGCCCCTTCACTGACAGACCTTTTTTTGCTTATTTCTTCTCTTAGACAGGACATTCGTGTTATGAGAACCAAGATCGACGAGCTTACTAACACGGTAAAAACCCTGTCTTCGAATAATATCTCATCTGACTATCAGAAGGAGTTCCCAGGCCCAGGGGTTGATCAGCTTCCTCATGTCCCTACTCGGGATGGTGGAAATCATGTAGGCGGCAGGCCGCAGACATGGGCTCTAAAAACTTATCAGGAAGTATCCTTACCCCTTAGGATAGAACAGCCTTTAACAGCTAGGTCTCGGCCTTGCAATTTAGTTCCCCTGCTAGCCCAGGCTCAAGGTAACAGCTCTTCTAATCCACCAAGAATATCCTGTTCAACCTTTACTAATTCAGCTGAGCCGAATTACCCATTGCAAACCTCGACTCGAGAAGCACGAAAGGTCTTCATGGTCAATGTGCCCAAATTAAATATTGGGTCAGGCCATGAAAGTGAAGATTCATTAATTAACAAGTCAATTAATTGGATCCGTCATGTCAGGGGTTGTTGCTCGCTCATTCGGGAGGACATCCTTAGGGCTAGGAGGCGTACGTCACATACTATGCCCCTGGACTGTATTGAGCTCACCCTGTCCAATGCAGATCTGGCGGCAAATCTCCTCCTGCTTGAGTTCCGCACTTGTGCCCCTGACCTTTCTGCAATACAGTTTAGACGACATCCGGTAGCTTTACCAATACTAAACCTAACTGACACACCTATGGTAGGGAATCAAAGCGGCCGGACGTCATTAGATTTCAATGATTGACTACCCAACATGCCCTTGGGTGTGCAGTCAACACAGGTTGATTGTTCGCTCACTGATCACATCCCTAGTGTTGTTCAAATCACCGTCCACGAGCCCATCATAGTAAAAACCCTCGATTCAGCCCACTCCCAATTAAAGATCATTTCCTGGAATATCGCTGGTCTCAGTAGCAAACTATCCCTCCCACATTGGAACGATCTTGTGGAGGATTACGATATCTGTGCCTTCCAAGAAACCTGGAGTTTGGTTCCTTTATATAAATCAGGTTACAGTTGCTATTACATTCCAGCAACCACCACAGGGAAGGGTCGTCCCTCTGGAGGTCTTACTGTATGGGTTAAAATTGCCCTGAATTGTAGAGTATCTTTTCACCACGCTTTAAGCCCAGATATTATGAGGCTCACATTGAAGGGCCCAAATGGGGGTATTATGTTGGATCTGTTCAATGTATATATAAGGGGTACAATTGGGGGCAAATCTTCCCCCATTGTTACACAACTCGAACATGATTTATCTGATTGTCGGTCCCAGTCTAGAGTCTTGGTTGTAGGTGATTTTAACAGCACATTTGAGCCGCTCAGTACAGAGGATATAACAGGTTGCGAGGAGGTAGACAGCCTATGGGGCATTCCCCCACTATCCATTTCTCCGGTCAAAAGATGGTCACAACTGGCCATCCAACTGAACGTACTCACTACGGAATATGGCATAAGGGCAGAAAATGGGAGGACTAAGTCAGATCTACCTGGAGCCCCCACTTATAATAGAATAACCTGCCCATCACGCATTGATTATATTCTAGTGGACGTTAGGTTGTGGAGCCACGTCTTAGATATGGTGGTGGGGAACACACTTGACAGTGACCACAATCCCCTGTGTTAGTCCTTGAGATCCTTTTGGGTCTCTCCCAGCACCACACTGCCCCAGCAGACTCAATTTATGACTAAAGAGGTGATCCCCTCCAATTCTAGAAGAGTTCTTAAATGGTCCAAGGTAGTCTTACAGCCTGCAAAATTGGATGCTATCAAACAGGTACTGTATAATAGCATTATTGAGCTACGGGAAGAATCAGAAGTGGATCCTTCCATGGCTCTTTCTATCCATACTCATACTATGGAACAAATCAGCACTCACTTTTTAGTTCCTACCAGGTCCATCAAGTCTGTAGCACAACAAAGGAGTGCGCATTCGTGGTTTAACAAAGACTGTAGACTCAAGAGGAGGGCCCTGGTAGTGGCCATAAGGACAAAGAATAGTGCAGCTATTAAACTCTCAAGGAGAGCATATAAAGATGCCCAGAACCAAGCAAAGGTAGACTGGGACAAGGTCAGATGGCAAGACCTAAAAAATGCGAGCTTAGTGAGGGATACCAAACTTTTTTGGACTTTGTTCAGATGGACAAGTAAGGGTGAACTAGACCAGCTTGCAAATCATATTCCGTCGCAGTTGTGGTATGATCATTTCAGCACATTGTACTCTGGGCCCCGCGTTGTTGGCGCGGTCGGAGATAATGGCCTCTTTTTAACCTATTCTGAGGACCCTGACAGTGATCTTTTTACCCTGGAGGAAGTTTCATCTGCCATAAACAGGCTAGTGCCCGCAAAGGCTCCGGGCCCAGATGGTCTCCCTGGAGACCTGTTTTTGGCTGATCAGGATAAATGTGCCGAGTATGTCCTCCTTCTTATTAAGGCGTGGAGGTTGTTCCAAACTTTAAGAAGGGAGACAGAGAGGAACCCTCGAATTACAGACCGATCAGTCTTATTGATAGTATGCAGAAGTTAGTTGGCAGGGTTATTTTACAAAGAATTCAATCCTGGGCTGAGGAGAAGGACATTCTCTCCCACCTCCAGGCAGGGTTTCGGGCCAATATTGGCACGATGGATCAGGTCTTTAGATTGCTTTTGTTATATTGGAAGGTGGTAGTCTTAGGCAAAGGCAGTCTTTATCTAGCCTTCATCGACCTAAAGACTGCCTTTGACCTGGTCCCCAGGAATAGACTGTGGGAAACTCTGCAGGGCATGGGTATGCCCCCAATGATTCTTAACCTCTTAGTGAGGCTTCACGAGGGCAATTATGCCCAGGTACGATGGGGGTCTCAGGGGCAACTCACTCAAAAGATCGCTGTAAACAGGGGAGTTCGCCAGGGCTGCGTGATGGCACCCACCCTGTTTTCTTTGTATATGAATGGGGTGGTTAGTTTTTTACAAGAAGTACCAACTGATGCCCCGGCCCTGGCTGGAATCAAGGTGCCCACTCTCCTGTTTGCTGACGACACACTGTTGATTTCCAAGACCCCGTCAGGACTGCAAAAACTCCTGAACAGGTTTCAAACCTTTTGCGATAAGCGTGGGCTTGTAATTAATACATCGAAAACAAAGTTTATGACTTGCAAGCCCCACAAATCATTCAGGAACAATATTCTATTAGATGGATCTTACCTAGAGAGAGTCACCACGTTTGATTACCTGGGGATACGGCTCTCAGACAATATGCTTTGGAGACTCCATCTTAATAAAATGCTCCTGAACCACAAACGCGCAGCAGGGACACTGAGTAGAGAACATCGTTCCTCATTTATGAGACCTGTTGCCCCGGCGCTCACTGTGTATGGAGCAAAGGCAGTGAGCTCGTCCATGTATGGGGCCGAGCTCTGGGGGTTCGACAATCTGGATGAAATCAGCAGATCAGAACATAAGCTCCTTAGGGAACTGATTATGCTGCCCCAGGGTACTCCTTTAACCCCATTGTTATACGACCTGGGTATGCGTCACTTTAAGGACCTGGCAAAACTTCGCCCGTTGCTTTACTGGGCCCGCCTTAGGAACACCACGGAGCTTTCTAATTATGCGGAAGCCTTTGCTGAAATACTCCGTCTGGATGTTAATAAGGGTATCAAATGGATCTCTAACCTCAGGGCCCTAATGACAACACTCGGTATTAAGGACTTATGGGATGCCCAAACCCCACCAAGCAAAAATGATCTGAAACGGATCTACTGGGCCTGGGTAGATGCTAGAGATCTTAGTAACCCTAACATGGGCAGACTTACTGAAGAATTTTTCCAGTTTAAACACACAAGAGGACTCGAATCTTACTTGGACGTTGTCCAGGTCCCTAGAGATAGGGTACTATACACGCAATTCAGGTTTGGCACACTTCCAGTCCGGGCATTCACTGCAAAGTGGTGCCCCCCCATATCAAACGACTGAAGAGTGCCCTTCTTGTGGGTTTCTAAAGGAGAGTGTGGCACACTTGATGTTTGTCTGTCCGGGGTATGCTATAGCAAGGTCCAGGTGGCTTGTGCCCATTTGTAAACAACTAGGCACCCTGGACAATCAAATGGCTTTGCGCATATTAAAATCGGATCCAAGAACACTTTTTGTCTGTGGAATTGCAAAATTTCTGGGTTGTGCCTGGAAGATTAGATACAAGGCCATACAAAGCTTAGCCTGTCCACGATCTTGATTCCCTTCTGTCATGTAATGTAGTTTGTAGGGCTATTTTACTGGTGTCTTAAATCCCCTGACTTATGGATTAACATGAATTATTTGTTTTTATGTCCTAATCTTTTAATCCGTTATTTTAGTTTGTAATGAGATGTTTTTAGGGGTAAAATAGCTATGCTTCGATTGTATTGCGTTCCTAACATTTTTAATATTTCTTTTTTGTATTGACGAAGTGTTTTATGCTTTTATGATATTTATATCGAATTAAAGCTATACTACTACTACATATATTAATGGGGTTAAAGTTGTAACACTGAGGGATAAAGGTGCAAGTGTTACTATGGTGATTGAAAAACTGATCTCCCCAAGATAATTCCTGACTGGTGAGACATTCACAGTTCTCAGTGTTGATAATCAGGCTAAGGTCCATCTCATGACAATAATGTCCTTAGAATGGGGAGGGGTTACTGGCCCAAAGAAGGTGAGGGTAATATGCAATACCTGTAGAATTTCTGCTAGGCAATACTCTGGAGTCTTCAGCATGGGCTGAGGTTTAAAGAAAGACCCAGGCAGCTATGCTGGTCATACCTGAGTGGGTGTATGTAAAAACAAGAGCACACTGCAAAGCCCAGTGTGGAAAAGAGGACTTGGAGCCTGGAATAATGGCCCACCTTCTAAGAGAAAAGGCAAAAAGTCTGGAAAACCATCTTCTGAACAGACACCAACTTAGGTCCCCTCTCCTCAGGGAGAAAACCTGTCAGCCCCAGAGTGAACTGATCCCTAGGAACTTGAGCCTTACATGGCAGAGTACCTGGGCCCAGGGTGACCCTCTAGGGAAGATCTGTGCCAGGGACAGAGGACCTGTCCCACTCTTGACAGCCTGAGACAGCAAGCTGCTGATCAGGAAAAGGGAGATCTCAGTGGCTCCCACAAAACCTATTGGGAGGAGGGACTCCTTTACACTGAGGCCAGAGACCCCAAGCCTGGTCCCACTAGGAGAGTGGTAGTACCTTAGAAGTATAGAGAGTTCCTGCTCACATTGGCTCATGACATCCTTCTAGCTGGGCATCTTGGCCAAGACAAAACTTGGAGTAGGTTAGTCAACCACTTCTATTGGCCAGGTATGTCCCATACCACCCACAAACAAATGGTCTTGTGGAAAGGTTCAACAAGACCATGAAAGGCAAGATTGGTGGACTACCTGAAAAGCTCAGAAGGAGATGGGATGTTGTACTGCCATACCTGCTTTTCACCTACAGAGAATGGCCACAGAAGGGAGTAGGATTTTCCCCATTCGAACTTCTGTTTGGTCATCCTGTAAGGGAACCATTGTGTCTTGTGAAGGAAGGCTGGGAGAGACCACTCAAAGAGACTAAACAAGACACTGTTGACTATGTGCTTTGCCTCGATTCCAGGATAGCTGAGTATATGGACAAAACACCCAAAAACCTTGAGGCCACTCAATAGCTCCAGAAGATCTGGTCTGACCAAAAGGCTGCACTGGTGGAGTTCCTACCAGGGCAGAAGGTGTGGGGTTTGGAGTCTCTGCCTCCTAGGGACAAATTGAGTGGACCCTATCCTATCCTAAAGAGAAAAGGGGAGGTCACCTATCTGGTGGACCTTGCCACTTGCAGGAACCCCAGAAGGGTCATCCATGTAAATCGCTTTAAACCCCATCACGACCGGTCTGATGTGGCCCTGCTGATGATCACTGATGAGGATCAGGAGGAAGAGAGCGAGCTTCTCCCTGACCTCCTCTCCAACGGTCTAAAGATGGGTCAGTGGATGGAGTGATTTTGTCAGACACCATCTCTGCCCAACAGCAAGCTGACTGCAGGCAAGCCCTGAAGCAGTATGCTGAGATTTTGTTCCCTAACCCCTGGTCAGACTAAGTGGTGTGTCCATGATGTGGACACTGACGACAGTCCGCTTGTCAAAAGTAACCTGTATAGAAAGTCTGACCAAGTGAGGGAAAGCATCAGAGCTGAAGTCAGCAAGATGCTGGAGATAGGGGTAATTGAGCCCTCTGAAAGACCCTGAGCCAGCCAAGTCATCTCAGTCCCCAAACCTCACCCCAGGGTGGAATGAAAGAATTGATGTTTTGTGTGGACTATAGGGGTATCAACACTGTCACAAAGACAGATGCTCACCCTATCCCAAGGGCAGATGAACTAATTCTTAGGCTAAGGGCAGCCATTCCTCAGTACTTTTAATTTGACCTCAGAGTACTGGCAGATTGGTCTGACCCCAGGAGCAAAAGAAAAATCTGCATTCTCAACTACAGATGGGCATTATCAGTTCACTGTTATGCCCTTTGGACTAACAAATGCCCCTGCCACCTTCCAAAGGAAGGTGAACAAAGTCCTTGCTGGGTTGGAATCTGTGCAGCATATCTTAATGATATTGCTGTCTATAGTTCCACCTGGCCGGATCGCCTGATCCACCTTGGTAATGACCTTGAGGCTCTGCAAAATGCAGTCCTCACTATCAAAGCAAGCAAGTGCCAGATAGGGCAGGCATCTGTTGTATACTTGGGCCACCTTGTAGGTGGTGGCCAAGTCCAACGCTTACAAACCAAGATCCAGACAATTGTAGACTGGGTAGCTCCAACCACCCAAACTCAAATCAGGGCATTCCTTGGCTGGGTATTACAGGAGGTTTGTGAAGGGGTATGGGTTCATTGTGGACCCCTTACAGAACTGACCTCTGGGAAAATGCCAAAGAAAGTGAAAGAGACAGCGAGCTGTCTAAAGGGTTTTGACACTCTGAAGGAAGCAATGTGCTCAGCACCCGTTCTGAAAGTTCCAGAATATTTAAAGCAGTTCATAGTGCAGACAGATGCCTCTGAACATGGGATAGGAGCGGTCCTATCCCAGACCAATGATGATCGCCATGACGAACCTTTTGCTTTCATTAGGAGGAGGTTACTCCCCAGAAAGCAGCCTTGGAGTGCCTTTGAGAGTGAAGCCTTTGCTTTGGTTTGGTCCCTGAAGAAGTTGAGGCCATACTTGTTTGGCTCTCACTTCCTTGTTCAAACCAACCACAGGCCTCTCAGATGATCAATGCAAATGAAAATCCCAAACTGTTGAGGTGTTCCATTTCTCTACAGGATATGGACTTTACAGTGGAACATAGACCTGGCACTGACCGTGCCAATGCAGATGGCCTTTCCTGTTTTTTTCACTTAGAAGATGAAGAATCTCTTGGGAAAGGTCAGTTTCATTCTCTTTCATTTGAGAGGGGTTGTGTAGGAAAGTGCCCTTTTTGACAAGGTCATCCCCACTTTTTGCCTGGTATTTGACGTGGTTTCAACTGGAAGTGCACTGGGTCCCTGCTAACCAGGCCCCCAGTGTCAGATCTCTTTCCCAAAAACTGTACCATTGTACCCCAATTGGCGATACCTTTGGCACTCCCTTTAAGTTCCTAGTAAGTGGTACCCCTGTTACCTAGGACAAGGAGGCCAAAGAGGGTCCTTAAGGGCTGCAGTGCTAATTGTGCCACCCTAAAGGACCCCGCACCAAACACATACAGACTGCCACTGTAGGCTGTGTGTCTTGGTGCAGGCAAAAGTGAAAACACGACATGGCACACAGTCCTGTGTGCCATGCACACAGACACTGCATGGAGTATAGATAAGTCACCCCTACTGCAGCCCTTACAGTCCCAAGGCAGGGTGCACTATACTACATGTGAGGGCATAACTGCATGAGCAGATATGCCCCTGTGCTGGCCAGCCCTATTGCTGTCAGTACAAATGAACAGGGAAACCATTTTGAGTACATGTGCTGGACACTGGTGAAAACAAGTTCCCCAGCTACGTGACGGCTTCACTGAAAATATGAATGTTTTGGACGCTCTCCTTGGACACTGCCTGCCGTTTTGCTGGGGACCAGGACTATGGGTCCCAGCATCCTCTGCGGCTTCCTGCCTGCCGCCAACGAGCCATAGCTACTCCTGGAGGTGCTACAAAAACATCTCAGCCCTCCCGCAGCGCGGGACGCTCTCCTTGGACACTGCCTGCCATTTTGCTGGGGACCAGGTCTACGGGTACCAGCATCCTCTGCGGCTTCTTGCCTGCCGCCAACGAGCCACAGCTGCGCCTGGAGGTGCTACAAAAACATCTCAGCCCTCCCGCAGCGTGGGATGCTCTCCTTGGACACTGCCTGCCGTTTTGCTGGGGACCAGGACTACGGGTCCCAGCATCCTCTGCGGCTTCCTGCCTGCCGCCAACGAGCCACAGCGGCACCTGCAGGTGCTACAAAAACATCTCAGCCCTCCCGCAGCGTGGGACGCTCTCCTTGGACACTGCCTGCCGTTTTGCTGGGGACCAGGACTACGGGTCCCAGCATCCTCTGCAGCATCCTGCCTGCCGCCAACGAGCCACAGCTGCGCCTGGAGGT
The DNA here is from genome assembly GCA_963921515.1 of Calotriton arnoldi. Lineage (NCBI taxonomy): Eukaryota > Metazoa > Chordata > Amphibia > Caudata > Salamandridae > Calotriton > Calotriton arnoldi. Next base: position 1,952,130 of record CAWUFW010002952.1, read on the forward strand.
GCTACAAAAATATCTCAGTCCTCGAGCAGCGCGGGATGCGGGCGTGCCCGGGCCGCGCCCGGGCCAAGGGCTGGCCCGTCTGCGCCCGTCAGAGCCCGGAGGAGGCTGGGCAATCCCTCTGACATCGGGACTTCTGGACCATCGCACAGGTGATCATTTGGCAGTTTTCAATCTTGCACAGGCAGTTTTGCAGTCAAGGGTTAATTATTGCAGTTAAAGTGCTTTGAGGACATTGGCCACTGGACATTGGCGTAATCTTTGCAGACTTTCAGACGGTGTGTTACGCATATTATTTTTAATTGTCCTCCCTGGGGCTAGAATGGGAAAGAGAAAATCCTGTGAGGGAGGCATGGATGACGGTCAAAAAAAGAAGGAGAAAAAGGGAAAAAGGAAAGGCCCAGGTCCTACAAATGATTCTGGGGGTGGTGTTATGGATAGAATAGATAGCGTATTACCTGAATGTGAGGGCCTTTTGGATTCCTCACTCGCTGAAACGACACCCAGGAATAGCACGCAGCCGGCCCCAAGTAGTAAACCATGTAAAGGGCGAATACCAGACATGTTTAAAAAGCCAGTTAGCAGGATCCCTACCTCTGAACCTTTGAGTGAACCCCAGGCAAGTGATGTAGTAGAGGGTGTTCCCCAGTCCCAATCAGACTCCCGAGAAACCCTGGCCATCTTTTCTTGTAGTAACAGGTTTTCTACCCTGCAGACCATCCAGATCTATCCGCAACTCCCCCCTATAATATGACCCAGGTACATAGTGCGGGCGCGGAAGGTACAGAGAGTAGTATATATTATAATACCCGGGCCCAGACAAAGCAGGTGAAGTCAGTAATAGCAGCATAGCACCTGACGCTAGAGCCGCGCAATCTAGTAGGCCCACAGAGGACTCATTTCAAAGATCAATTTCCACCCAGCTAATAGCCCTGATGAATGAAATTAGTGTTCTCAAAGTGTCGGTTAGTAACCTTACCGACTCTCTAAGTAAAGTGCCCTCAGCTGTGGAGCAGGTCAAAACCTCATTGGGAGCATACCCTAGACAAAGTCCATTTACACAACAGGATATGGGTTCCAGACACTGCCAGGCGCCACATACTAAAGCTCAGACATCACACAGCTCAAGGGCTAGTGGGCTAACCAGGGTCCCATCTATGGGTAGCACTAGCAAGAGCCACCTGCAGCCTGCCAGGGAGAACAACTCCATGCATACCCCAAGGCGTCCACCATCTCTTGTTGCGGTTTCCGCACCCCCACAATCCCCCAACTCATCCGAAGTGGTGGGCAGAGAGTGGTAGAAAAAGTAAGTAGCGTGCCAGGCACGAGAAATGTCGTGTATATGATCAATGTTCCAAAGCACTCGGGAGATTCAACTAGAGAAGATGAGGGCTCCCTCTTGAACAGGTGCAGTGAAACCTATAGAGAAAGGAGTGCGCCAGGGCTTGTTGTATTCCTCTTAGGGTGTCCATAAACGGGCTTTAAATTATCATGTCCTTATATAGGCACAATTCGCCCTGCCCTTATATAGGCATAAAATCCCAGCCCTTATTTAGGCATTAAACCGTGCACTCCAAATACAGGCATGGTCTCTGACATCCGTCCACCCTAACTTCACAACGAGTTCATGAAGAACAGACCCTTAGGCTGCGGGAGTTTCCCTAGCACAGGACTATTGATTTCTTCAAGGACTCATACATTATGCATGAACCATTATTCCTTAGGGGTTCATTCATGACGTCTTCCGCTGTCCGACTCACGTCAATACTAACATTCTTAGGTGCTTCTCAGGTATAAATATACCTTCCCTAGCCCCTGTAAATCAGAGGAGACCTCGACTTCAGAGGAGCCCGTTTCCCGGCCTGACGCACTGAGAAGACGCTGTCATCCCTGCATGCAGAGAGTCCAGCTTCCAGTGATCTGACTTCCCTTGCGGGGTGTTGGAGTTCGAGTCTGGCAAAGAGATTCCTACCTCTCTCATTCTTCAGGTATGGAGCTGACTAGAACCTAGAGGGACTCTTGGCATACTAGGCATACTAGGCTTAATATACTCTTAGTACACCATAGTAAGGAATACTTCACCTACTTCTTCCCTCTTCCTACACCTAGGTTGGATTAGGCACTTTGGGGTAGAACTAGTTTAGAAACGCATCGTATGAGTACTCGCATTTTTAGTCTGTGTTATTTATGTAAATGCATATATACTAAAAGATAATGCTATCGCAGTATTATTTATTTCTACTGCTCACACTGTACATTATTTATCTCGCATACTGTCTTGTGATCGTCACAGCACATTTTACTTACACCAGAAACAAGACTGTTCAATAAATCTTTTATTGAAACGCCTGTCTGTTCTTTCTGTGTAACTTTGGAGAAAACTAAGTATGCACGATTGAGCTGATGGAAATAGTTATCTATTGTTTCCACGACTCTGGGACACATTCTGATTCTAAAGGGAAACAAAGTGGTCATGTTTTGCGGCTGCCAGAAACTACTCCCTTCTTGTTATCCAAGGAGTTTCTAGTGGCCTCTGAGCTAGCTGGCACAAGTAATTAAGTTTAATATACTCGATAGGGACATACTGACCTTAGTCCTATGTCAAACCTATAGGATATATTATTCCAATGCGCAGAGCCTATTAGGGAAATAGGAGCTACACTACATGGCGCCCAACGGTTTGGTAAGGCGGTAATTCAACGTTAGATACTGAGTAACTCAGCCTTGCTTTTCTCTCAGAGACCCCTACCCATATACTCCAAAAGACGTCTGGAGTGGGCAGGGTTAAGTATCCACCAAGGCTACATAGGGCAGTACCCTATATATTAGCTGTTTGGTTTGCTCAACGTTGAAGGATACAGTGTTCCAAAATATTGTGCACCTAATCTTTGTTTCCTTGAAACTTGTTCTACATTTTTCAAACAACAAAATGCCTGGCTCCGACACTGAGACCGGAAACGGTGGAGCTGCGGCTGATCCAGCCCTAGCAGAAGTTTTTAACTTTACAGGTTTTATTGAAACCGAGGAGGGTGTTATAGACATCACTCCAAACTTAAGAAGAGCCATTACTATAAACCTTATAAAACATGGCCTACCACCAAGAGGCGGTAGAGCAGTTTTCGTGATAGAGGCACATGAATCCTTTCAGACAGAGGTATTCTATTCATGGGTAATATTTCCTGAATCCAATTCAGTAACACACATGTTTCACCTCTACAAAGAAGATGATCCACCAGAGGAATACATTCCTTTCGAGGATATAGAAATTCCATTAACATACCAGGAGCATCAGCTCAGGTTTAAAGGCACCCTAAAACATCACAAAAACATTACCAGGCTCGGTCCACTAGGTAGACCAGGAGCAACATGGCCGATTCTAGCCGGCTACACACCTCATCCTGACATTGAAGAAATGTCAAACGAGGAACTACTTACTCAAATCACAGAGTTAATAAAAATTTACAGACAATTGGTCCAATATGTCATGCGGACTTTTACAGTACAGCAACCATTAACAATTCCAAATCAAACTCCTCACCAGGGGAATACACTAAAAATTACACCACAGACTCTATACACAGTCATGGGTAAAATGCCCACAAAACGTGAGCAAATTCCATTCTGGATAGCTCAAAAATTACTCAAATCGAAGCAGTATTTCCAAATACTAGCCCGTATGAGAAACACAGAATACTGACAATCAGTTTACCAATGGGGATCACACCACAACTGGAAGACTGCACCACTTGGGGCTCAGTCTTTGCTGCCATCTATACTAAAACACATGGCATTCCGTCAATTGCGGTAATACCTGATGTCCTGAAACAAATTCAAAACGAATACGGGGCAGAACCTGAACTAAATTTAGGTATGAAATTACTGAAAAATTTCGACCAGGTCTCAACAATAATATTATCTAATATTAAAGGGAGGCAGCAGCAGTGGCGATCCGCCAAAAATTAAGGGAATTTGATGTTACAGAACATCAAACAGAGCTACCCAGAATAATTGAACAATCTTATGCAGAATTAGGCAGAGATAGTTTGGGTGGAAGACCAGTGAAGCCGAAGCTATCTGAAAGTCCTGAGAAGGACTCAATTAAACAAACTCCTACATCTTCTAAAAGAAGTGGGAGACTAATAAACAAAATTCAAACGAGAAACGTTCTCAATCCCGAGGTAGGTCTCCTCAAAAGGAGCCCTCTGAAAGGAGGTATAACCTCAGGAATAGGGATAATTTGAGAAAACCTGACAGGTATCAAGATACTGATACACGTTCCTCTCGTCCCTTTCAGATCTCATCACAGACTTCGGAAAGAAGAGGACGGTCAGAACATAGAGAAGAACGCGTGAAATCGAAAGACGACAAACACGCTCCAAAGACCAAAGTAAAACCTCAATTCTCCAAAAAGAAAGTAGCAGGTCTAAAGATCAGACATGCCGAGAATACTGAGAACACAACTCAAGAACGGAGAATGGGCTCAGACAATGCTGGACAGTGCAGCAGAAGTCACAATAGCTCGCCAGAACCTGAAGGAACTTCTGGAGATAGTGGACTTGAATGAGTACATCACAGTTGAGACTGTAGACACCAGGGTTAGTACTCCACGAAAGTTATATGAAATAACACTCCGGATGGAGGGAGACAAACATAGACAGGTGAAAGCACTTTTTTGGGAAAGACTATCAAAGGGCTATGACATACTTCTAGCAGTAAAGGACTGGCCACCACAATTTGTCAGGGAGTGCCCACATGGCGAGGACATTATTATGCCTGCCTTCTCCAACCATATACCAATGCATCTGAGATATACATATGCCAGGAAATGGACAGTGGCCCAGGCCCCAGCATTATATAAAAATCATGTAGGATGGGATGAGGACTCACCTCACCATAAAATACATCTGAAACATGAACCAACTGCACAACGGCAGTACCCAATAAAGCAAGAAGCTAAAAAACAGGTCAGGGAGATCTTAGATCAACTTGAATATCAAGGGGTGATTGAAACATGCACCTCCTCAATGAACAATCCTTTGTTTCCTGTCTCCAAACCAGACAATACATATTGTCTAGTTTTGGATTATAGACACCTAAAAACTTGTTCTAAAACGTTTGCAGTGCAAAATGCACATAGCACAGCATTAATGAATAACATTGTGCGTAAAAAATATAAAACAACATTAGACATCTCAAATGGTTTCTTTTGTCAAAACATAGCACCTGACAGCAGGTACTTAACAGCATTCTCCATAATGGGGACCCAGCGTCACTTTTGTCGACTCCCACAAGGGTTCAAGAACAGCCCAGGTTTATTCTCAGCGAGGGTAACGGAGATACTACAAATTTATGACAATGAGGCATTGTCCTATGTCGATGACATCTATCTGACAGACGATGACCTGGAAAAACATTTGAACAGGGTGAGCACCATTATACTGGGTTTCGCCTCTGAGAGCTACAAGTTCAACTTTAAAAAGTCCAGAATTGCCCATCTCAATGTCCTATTCTGTTCTGGGATATGAGCTTTCAAGTGAAGGCAAGAGCTTGGCAGCTAACTTTCTAGAGAAATGTGCGCTGCTCCAACCTCCAAAAACGCAAAAAAACTTACAATCCATCCTGGGTTTTCTAAATTTTGGAAGAACATACATTCTAAATTACGCAGAAAGGGTTAAACCTCTCTACGCATTAATCAAACCTGATTTTTCAATCAAAAACTGGACACAGGAACACACAGAAATCTTGCGTTCACTCCAGACTAACATGTTAGCAACAAATCACTTACAAACACGCGTGAGTCAACGCAATTTGGTGATCCAAATAATTTCGGGTCAATGCGGATTCACCTACTTAACCTTCAATGAGGGTGAGAAAATACCAATCGCATACAAACCTCATTTGTACACATAAGCGGAAATGTGCTTCAGTTCAACTGAAAAAATTCTAACAGAAGTTCAAACCGCTGTAGCAAAAGAAAGAGCCTTAGCCCAAGGGAAACGCATTATTGTCGTAACCCCGGTACCAGCTTTAGAAGCGGTCACCAAAGCAAGCATTCCAAATGCTAAAGCATTACATCCAAGATGGATACAATGGGTTAATTCTCTTGCTGCAACAGATGTTGAATATGTTTTTGATCCAGATTTAAAAACACAAGCATTCCTGCAATATGAACAAGAATGTCCTCTGCCTACTGAAATTCTGCCTCTCGATCAGTACGAATTCATAATTTACACTGACGGATCCTCACAGCCCGCAATAGGGAGTAAGCAAGCTTACAGTGCACCGTGTGCAATCGTTAAAGGTCGCATGCGAAATGGCATCTTCAGACCTATGGTCACAAAAACTCAGTCTTTAGGAGATTGTACAGCTCAGCGAGCTGAACTACAAGCATTCAAACTGGCACTTGAAAGTACAGATCGAGAATTCCCCACACTAATAGTGTGCGATTCCTTTACTGTGTTCAGTCGTATAATGACTATATACAAAACTGGCTTGAAAATGGTTTCAAAGATGCGAAAGGTGGCACAATAAAGCACAAAATGCTTTGGGAACAAGTAGTTCAGTTGAAAAACGAACTACCAAAGGCTCACGTGATCCACACACTGAGTCATCAACGTGATGGCGTTCACGTTGCAGGGAATTCATTGGCTAATGAAGCCGCAAAGGAGGCTGTGCAGACGGCTTCCGTAGCTGCGATCACTCGTTCAAAAACAAAAATAAACGGTGAGATAATGTTGGCTGTCAATGCTTCAAGCAAAGGCAGCAGTGCAGCGTTACCAAAAAGTTTCCACTCAAGTACTCTTATGTAATTGATGCAAACAACGTTCCTTTGCTCGAATCCCTGGAGTGGGGGATAGGGTAATTCCAAACATGGAACGTAGAGCAGCCTTGATTTATGAAACACATTTGGGGGAGGGTCTGTCACATCAAGTGATCTCTAAAACAATTTTGAAGTTAAAAGAGATGTACTGGTGGCCTGGGATGAATACAGAAATTCACATATTCATCAACAACTGCTTAGACTGTAAATTACAGCGAGAGAGCACCCAGACACCATGCTGCGAATGCGGCAACCCATACAGACACCAATGTTAGACAGCATTAGACTATCTACGCGCCTGTGTCCTACTGGACAAAGGCATTCCCACAAATACTGAATCAAGGTTCCTATGGTTATGGCCTCAGCGCTTGGCTGACGCTCGAACTGTTATAAAAGATTTGCGAGTCTTTATCAGCACATACGCAATAGGCACGCTACATTCTGACCAGGGTCCTGCGTTTAGCTCTCGGGCTTACAAAGAAGCCATGGCCAGTCTGGGCGTTGCATTGCGGTACTCCTCTCCATTCCATCCTGAGGGAAATTCGGTTGTGGAAAGGAAAAACCGGGACATAAAGCAGTCTATAACAGCTAGGGTATTAGGTTCGGGTGATGGGTGGGTCAAACACCTTAATGGGGTCCAACGCTCATTGAATAATCTGCCAAGAAGTTCTCTAGGGGGTCACTCCATATGAGGTCCTATTTGGGACAAGAATGTGGGTACCAGACCTTGAACACGTAGGCAAAGTGGTGGAAAATAAAACATTTGATATCAAAGATCGTTTGGCTGTTTTACAGGAACTCAATGAATTAAGAACGAAACAAAGCAACGTATTCCTACAGCCAACCACCACTGGGGAAACATCGGCGGTCCCAGCAAGGCCTGTCTGGATTCCAAAAGTTGGGGATCTAGTCAGAGAAAAGATTGCGGACAAGAAGGAATTTGGACCTTCTTACAGACAACCAGTACCTGTCCTAGCAGTTCAAGGAACAAGAACAGTACTTCTGCCGCCCCTTGCTGGAAGAAAGGAGAAAAGATTTGTGTACATCGACCTCATCAAACCACAGTATGTGGCCAATACTAAATAGTAGGCCTCGTGGACTCCGACCTAGTAGCAGACGCACTCCTCTCGCTACTATCCAAGAGGTTCAGACTGAAAGACTGATAACAATCGAGAATTCAGCTGTAACAGATGGAGGACTAAGCAACAATGCTATGGAACTCATCCCTCTTGAAAACCAAGTAACAGTTCATCCAAATACACCTGTCTACACCAATGTGGCAAGTGATGAACTGGTTCCAGTGATTTCTACAAATCCTGATGCAATTCCAACAATTGATAGAACTGCTTCTGGCTATTTCATTAACTTTGATACGTTCTCAGAAGATCCGAGTGAACCTGAAACGACGCCAGCATCATTGAAATTCTAGCAGCAAGTACAAGACTTTCTTCACTTTCTGAAAAAGACTTATTTGGTTTCTCCATGGATTGAACTCTGGATTACATCTGGACTTTTTGTTTTCCTGCTCTGGCTAGCTTTGGTTACAACTGTGAGCGTGCTCATAAGTGGCAGATACATCAATCAATCAATCAATCAATCAATCAGGGGTTTGTTAAAGCGCGACTACTCACCCGTACGGGTCTCACGGTGCTAGGGGTGGGGGGGGGTGCAGGTTCCATCCATCAAGGAGGGGGTCTGTCGAAGAGCCAGGTTTTGAGGTTTCTTGCGAAGATGGGGAGCGATGTTGTCTGTCTGAGGTGGAGTGGAAGGGCGTTCCATGCTTTGGCCGCGAGGAAGGAGAAGGAGCGGCCTCCCGATCTGGTCTTTCTGGTGCGGGGGACCACGGCGTAGGAGAGCTGGGCTGATCGTAGGGTCCTTTGGGGTGCGTGGAATTTGAGTCGGCTGTTCAGGTATGCTGGTCCGGTGCCGTGGAGGGCCTTGTGTGCGTGGGTGAGCATCTTGAAGGTGATTCTCGCCTCGACAGGGAGCCAGTGGAGTGTGCGCAGGTGCTGGGAGATGTGGCAGTGTTTTGGCAGGTTGAGGACCAGTCTTGCGGCGGCGTTCTGGATGTTCTGTAGCTTGCGGGTGAGGTTTTTGTTTATTCCGGCGTAGAGTGCGTTGCCGTAGTCGAGTCTGCTGGTGACCAGGGCGTGAGTGACGGTCTTTCGGTGTTCGAGGGGGATCCATTTGAAGGTCTTACGAAGGAGGCGGAGGGTGTGGAAGCAGGAAGACGAGACAGAGTTGATCTGGCGGTCCATTTTGAGCTCGGAGTCCAGGATGATTCCCAGGTAGCGTGCGTGGTCCGTGGGGGTTGGCGGGTTTCCGAGGGTGGGGGGCCACCAGGTGTCACTCCAGGCATCGGGGTTTGGGCCCATGATGAGTACTTCTGTTTTGTTGGTGTTTAGTTGTAGGCAGCTGTTTTTCATCCATTTGGCGACGGCTTCCATGCCTTCTCGAAAGTTGCGTCTGGCGGTGGGCTCGTTGGATAGGGAGAGGATGAGCTGGGTGTCGTCTGCGTATGACACGATGTTGAGTCCGTAGGTTCTGACGATGGGGGCGAGTGGAGCCATGTAGACGTTGAAGAGCGTCGGGCTGAGGGAGGAGCCCTGGGGGACTCCGCAGGTGGTAGGTGTGGGGTCCGAGAGGAAAGGGGGGAGTCTGACCCGCTGCGTCCTGCCGGAGAGAAAGGAGCGGATCCAGTCGAGGGCCTTGTCCTGCATTCCTGCGTTGTAGAGTCTGCGTATTAGGGTGCGGTTGGAGACTGTGTCGAACGCCGCTGATAGGTCGAGGAGGATGAGGGCTACTGTTTCTCCTTTGTCCAGTAGGGTGCGGATGTCGTCTGTTGCGGCGAGGAGGGCGGTTTCCGTACTGTGGTTTTTTCTGAAGCCGGATTGGGAGGAGTCGAGGATGTTGTGTTCTTCAACGAATGTGGCGTGTTGGCTGTTGATGGCTTTCTCGATGACTTTCGCTGGGAACGGAAGCAGGGAGATGGGTCTGTAGTTTTTAGGTCGGTGGGGTCCGCTGAGGGTTTCTTTAGGAGGGGTTGACCTCGGCGTGTTTCCAGTCGTTGGGGAACGAGGCGGTCGCCAGGGAGCGGTTGATGGTGTGGCGGAGCATGGGTGCGATGGTGTCGGCGGCTCTGTTGAAGATGTGGTGGGGGCAGGGGTCCGTGGGGGCCCCTGAGTGGATTGACTTCATTGTCTTCAGTGTGTCTTCGGTGGTGAGGGCTGTCCAGTCGTCAATCGCTGGTTTCCGGGTGTCGGGGTGGTTGGTGAGGGTTCAGTGTGTTGGTTGTCTTCGTCGAAGTTGTCGTAGATGCTCTTGATTTTGTGGTGGAAAAAGGTGCTGAGTTTGTCGCAGAGGTCTTGTGAGGGAGGGATGTCGGTAGACTCGATAGTGGGTTGGGCGAACTCCTTGATGATGCTGAAGAGTTCCTTGCTGTTGTGCGCGTGGGTGAAGATTCTGTCTTCAATCGCTTTTTTCCTCGTTTCTCTGATGAGTTGATGGTGGGCGTTGGTGGCGGCTCTGAAGTTGTCGTGGGCTTCTGTGGATTTGGTGTTCCTCCAGGCCTTTTCGAGGCGGTGGCATGTGCTTCTGGACTTTCGAAGTTCGGTGGTAAACCATCTGGCTTTCTTGGCGCGGGTATTGTTGTTTTTCTTGAGGGGGGCTATGGTGTTGGTGCTGTCCGAGATCCATCTATGCAGGGTTCGGGCTGCGGTGTTGGGGTCGTCGTTTTCCGCGATGGTTGGGGTGGAGTTGTTGAGTGAGGAGGTGAGCTGGTCGTCGGTGATTTTGGTCCAGTTTCTTCGTGGAAGCAGGTGCTGGTGTCTGTGGATGGTGGGTGTTCTGAAGGTGAAGTGGACGCAACGATGGTCGGTCCATGGGAGTTCGGTGGTGTGGCTGAAGGTGATGGAGTTTCCTGTAGTGAAGAGGAGGTCGAGGGTGTGTCCTGCTGAGTGCATGGGCTCGGTCACGATCTGGCGCAGTCCAATGTTGTGGAGGTTGTCCAGGAGGGATGTGGTGTTGGGGTCCAGTTGGTTGTCGAGGTGGAAGTTGAGGTCTCCCAGCAGGGTGTAGTTGGTGGATGCGATGGCCTGCGGGGAGATAATGTCCGTGATGGAGTTGGCGAAGGGTCCGCGGGGTCCAGGGGGTCGGTAGATGAGGGTTCCTCGGAGGGTGGCGGTGGGGCTGGCCAGTATCTTGAAGTGAAGGTGTTCCATCAGTTCTGTGGGCTCGTCAGGGAGTGTACTCAGGCGGAGGCTGGATTTGTGGGCGATGGCGATTCCTCCTCCTGGCCGGGTGGGGCGGTCCTTCCTGGAGATCTTGTATCCTTGGGGGATGGCGATGGCGATGTCCGGTCCCGAGGTGGTGTTGGTCCAGGTTTCGGTGAAGAACGCTACATCCGGGGTGGTGCTGTCGAGGAGGTCCCAGATTTCTGTTGCGTGTTTGTGGAGGGATCGGACGTTGAGGAGGATGCATTGCAGGGTCTTCGGTTCGGTTGTGTTCTTGTGGGCGGGTTGTGCTGGATCCGTGTTCTTGGCGGTGCTGCAGGTGTGCTGGCAGCGGTGACAGCTGAAGGGTCCGTGGGAGTCGGCTGGTGATGCTAGCTTGCAGTTGTTGTTGCGGCCTGGGTTGAGTGCGTGGAGTGCTGCTGGGTCGTAGCGTTGGCGGGCGGAGGTCCATGGTTCCTGGCGCTGGTCGCGGTCGGGTCGCGGACGGGCGCAGACGGGCTTGCCTTTGACGTGCCTTCGGCGCGCCAGCGGCGCGCCCGCGGCCACACAGCGGCTGCGCAGTGGCCGCCATTAAGTAGGGGTCGGGGAGGGCTGGACAGCTGAGAGGCGGGAGCGGGGAGGGGAGCTGGTTTGGGCCGGTCGCGCTGGGGGCGGGGCCGCGGGGGCAGCAGCGGCGGGGAAAGGTAAAGGGAGGAAATAAGGGATAAAGAAAAAAGGGAAAATAGGCAGAAATAAGGCACAAAAGAGCAGAGATGCAGAAAGGTGAAAGATAAAAGAGGGTAGAAAAGCGAGTGAAAACTAGTGAAAGGGCAGAGCGAGAGGAAGGGAAAATGAGCAGAAATAAGGCACAAAAGAGCAGAGATGCAGAAAAGTGCAGAAAGGTGAAAGATAAAAGAGGGTAGAAAAACGAGTGAAAATAAGTGAAATGGCAGAGCGAGAGGAAGGGAAAATGAGCAGAAATAAGGCACAAAAGAGCAGAGATGCAGAAAAGTGCAGAAAGGTGAAAGATAAAAAGGGTAGAAAAACGAGTGAAAGAGCAGAGTTAGAGGAAGGAGACAGAGGTCCACTGGACCACCAGGGATGAGGCGCAGGAAACCTGCGGGTGGAGGAGGGCCTCGATCACCAACACTCGAGAGTGCAGGGGCCTCGATCACCAACACTCGAGAGTGCAGGGGCAGGGGCAGGCCTCACTTAATGGTGGAGCTGCGAGGGTGGGAGAGCAATTTCACTGACAATGAGTCAGTGGTCTTGCTCGCCTGTCCCCGCAGTGGCCGCCACTAAGTAGGGGTCGGGGAGGGCTGGACAGTTGGGAGGCGGGAGCGGGGAGGGGAGCTGGATTGGGCCGGTCGCGCTGGGGGGAGGGGCCGCGGGGCAGCAGCGGCGGGGAAAGGTAAAGGGAGGAAATAAGGGATAAAGAAAAAAGGGAATTTAGGCACAAATAAGGCACAAAAGAGCAGAGATGCAGAAAGGTGAAAGATAAAAGAAGGTAGAAAACGCAGTGAAAACTAGTGAAAGGGCAGAGCGAGAGGAAGGGAAAATGAGCAGAAATAAGGCACAAAAGAGCAGAGATGCAGAAAAGTGCAGAAAGGTGAAAGATAAAAGAGGGTAGAAAAACGAGTGAAAACAAGTGAAAGGGCAGAGCGAGAGGAAGGGAAAATGAGCAGAAATAAGGCACAAAAGAGCAGAGATGCAGAAAAGTGCAGAAAGGTGAAAGATAAAAAAGGGTAGAAAAACGAGTGAAAGAGCAGAGTTAGAGGAAGGAGACAGAGGTCCACTGGACCACCAGGGATGAGGCGCAGGGAAACCTGCGGGTGGAGGAGGGCCTCGATCACCAACACTCGAGAGTGCAGGGGCCTCGATCACCAACACTCGAGAGTGCAGGGGCAAGGGCAGGCCTCACTTAATGGTGGAGCTGCGAGGGTGGGAGAGCAATTTCACTGACAATGAGTCAGTGGTCTTGCTCGCCTGTCCCCGCAGTGGCCGCCACTAAGTAGGGGTCGGGGAGGGCTGGACAGTTGGGAGGCGGGAGCGGGGAGGGGAGCTGGATTGGGCCGGTCGCGCTGGGGGGGAGGGGCCGCGGGGGCAGCAGCGGCGGGGAAAGGTAAAGGGAGGAAATAAGGGATAAAGAAAAAAGGGAATTTAGGCACAAATAAGGCACAAAAGAGCAGAGATGCAGAAAGGTGAAAGATAAAAGAAGGTAGAAAAACGAGTGAAAACGAGTGAAAACTAGTGAAAGGGCAGAGCGAGAGGAAGGGAAAATGAGCAGAAATAAGGCACAAAAGAGCAGAGATGCAGAAAAGTGCAGAAAGGTGAAAGATAAAAGAGGGTAGAAAAACGAGTGAAAACAAGTGAAAGGGCAGAGCGAGAGGAAGGGAAAATGAGCAGAAATAAGGCACAAAAGAGCAGAGATGCAGAAAAGTGCAGAAAGGTGAAAGATAAAAAAGGGTAGAAAAACGAGTGAAAGAGCAGAGTTAGAGGAAGGAGACAGAGGTCCACTGGACCACCAGGGATGAGGCGCAGGAAACCTGCGGGTGGAGGAGGGCCTCGATCACCAACACTCGAGAGAGCAGGGGCAGGGGCAGGCCTCACTTAATGGTGGAGCTGTGAGGGTGGGAGAGCAATTTCACTGACAATGAGTCAGTGGTCTTGCTCGCCTGTCCCCGCAGTGGCCGCCATTAAGTAGGGGTCGGGAGGGCTGGACAGCTGGGAGGCGGGAGCGGGGAGGGGAGCTGGATTGGGCCGGTCGCGCTGGGGGGAGGGGCCGCGGGGGCAGCAGCGGCGGGGAAAGGTAAAGGGAGGAAATAAGGGATAAAGAAAAAAGGGAAAATAGGCAGAAATAAGGCACAAAAGAGCAGAGATGCAGAAAGGTGAAAGATAAAAGAGGGTAGAAAAACGAGTGAAAACTAGTGAAAGGGCAGAGCGAGAGGAAGGGAAAATGAGCAGAAATAAGGCACAAAAGAGCAGAGATGCAGAAAAGTGCAGAAAGGTGAAAGATAAAAGAGGGTAGAAAAACGAGTGAAAAACAAGTGAAAGGGCAGAGCGAGAGGAAGGGAAAATGAGCAGAAATAAGGCACAAAAGAGCAGAGATGCAGAAAAGTGCAGAAAGGTGAAAGATAAAAAGGGTAGAAAAACGAGTGAAAGAGCAGAGTTAGAGGAAGGAGACAGAGGTCCACTGGACCACCAGGGATGAGGCGCAGGAAACCTGCGGGTGGAGGAGGGCCTCGATCACCAACACTCGAGAGTGCAGGGGCAGGGGCAGGCCTCACTTAATGGTGGAGCTGCGAGGGTGGGAGAGCAATTTCACTGACAATGAGTCCATCCATGTGAATACTGAAGGAAAAGGCGTGAACGTACTTTTGAAACCTCATAAAACTTCCCATCGTGAAGCAAGAGACTTGTCATCAGTGAACATCACAGCTGTTCCTATACAGGATGGTATAAACAGATTTTGACATCTTCGGCCCGTCGGAAGAATTGAACATTCCACATTTGTTTAAAATTTCACTAAGTGATCTAATTACGTCCAGTACCTATTCAGATGATTGGGACTTTGAGACTGTGAATGACATAATGTTTGACCTAGAAAAATCTGCTGCATTTTCTAAAAATGAATATTTAGAGGGTTCATCAGACTATGAACAACTGTATTGTTATAACCACTATGGTCATCATTATTTGCATAAATCTGCATATCCAAGAAATGTGTTTATGTTTAACCAATGGGAACATTGTCCTACACCACCTAAAGGTAGTTCAAAAACATTTGCCAACAAGTTTCCATATTTTTCAGGTTACAATACATCTGATCCAGAAATGTTTTACTATAAAAATGTAAACAAGACAGGAATGAAAATTATGTTAACAAACACAAAACAGATTTACTCTGCTTTATTTAATGCCCAACTGTCTAGACAGGGTTTCGACTTTTGGAAAGACACAATAGACACAAAAACTGTCTGGGGTACTAAAGATTGGCAAGTGCAGGGGATAGAAGCTTTATTTAGAGCCTGTGTCATCCCTGAACAAATAATGTTTTTGAATGAAACCATCCAACAAACATCTTGTCTTGGATTAGCCAAGATCAAGGAGATGAACACACCTTCTGTACCAAAACCTGCAAGTGATAACGATACACAGGCAGTGGTGACAGTTGACAATATACTACAACTCAACAGATCTAATCCTGATTGGAAAAAATGGTTGATCTGGCCCACAGACACGAATAACTGTCAGGAAAGATTCCTGAATAAAACTCAGGGCTTTACTATTAATAGGCCAGACCCAAGATACGTCCAAAGACAACATCCGGGGGTAGTAACAACATACAGTGTAGGAAAATTATGCCTCGATTGGCTGCATAAATCTACACTACAGGATGTGAAACAACACTTAACCTTACTTAAAAAGGACGCAGACCTTAGGGAATTCTTGCTTGGACCAAGAAAACCGCGTCAAAAACGTTTCATATATGCCGGCATTTATGCTGCGTATAATGAAGCATGAAAAGTATCACAGATGGAGGCCGCAGAACGAATACGTGAACTTGATTGTATTAATTTAGAGAAAACACTCTCTGTGGTCGACAATGGGTTAACAACTTTGTCCTCCAGAATATATTCATTGGATGGCATTGTATCCTCTGCTATCGACATACTAGAACAAGATTTGGCGATGTTACAACAAGGCCAATCTCAATTACATTCTATTGTGTTATTAAGCTGGACGCTGCAATCTTTGCGAGCGGGCTATGTGCCTTGGCGTTTCATTAATACATCAGCTCTGTTTGCAGAATACAATCTGACTGATAAACAGATCGAACTGGCACAAAGAGGAGCAAAGTATACAGTGCTGAGCATTGAAAAACTGGAAAAGTTACCATTCACAGTGGCAGAAAAACCAGCTACAGAATGGCTAATTCATGGGAAAATCACATTACCTGTGAGTACTTTTCAGTTTCAGTATTGCCTCAGACAAATGCAAGCAGGCAAATATGAAAGGTTGGGTAAGGAATACATTAAGACATCTTGGGATTTACTGTATACATATAGATGTTGGAGTGGGGATCGTGAAGTGTTTTTGAGCGGTACACACTGTAAAAGTGCACTGAGCGGTTCACTTATATGTCAGGACATTTCTTTACACGGGCTTGTAATGGTTCTGTGGCAAATTTGTCTTGCCATCTGCAGGGTACACCAGCTGCTGTGATTAATCCAACGTTTGGACAACTTTCTAATGGGAGTTACCTCATGTTGAATGATCAGAGTTGTTGTGGCATGCTGCCAGGCATCCCATATCTAGTAACGGTCAACTCCAGGGTCACTTGCTGTATTCAATTATTGTTTGCCCCAATAGACACAGTCAGGGAGTCGCCTCTATGGCCTTCGCTGAACGTCTCTTTTATAAGATTTGATACTTTGAGCAGAATGAAAGCCATGCTTTTACAGCAAACAGTGCCTTTGACCTCGGCCAAAGAAACCTATGATCTACAAGTAGCAAGGACTTCGGCTGAGATACAGACTTTAATACGTACAAACTGCCCTATACATTTAGTAGAAATGATAGGACGTATCTTCAACATGTCTGATACAACAGGAATTGTACATGTATTTAAGAGCATCTGCTCCGGTCTGTTAGCACCTTTCCAGGCAATACTCGGAATCATCCTGAACTTTGCACATTCGGTGTTTGGTGGCATACCATTAATTCTAGCACTTGTTGCCGGAATTCTATTTCTCTTCCTGCTATTGCGCTATGGCCAGCCTATTCGCAGACATCACTCCGAGCGAAATGGAGAAAGCTCTCCTTGAAAGAAAGTGCCGTGAGCGAATAGTACAGCTTTTGGGCATGACTCGTCTACGGGACCTTAATACAACTTGGTTCCTGTCATTCAGACCAATCTGGCAAGATTGCATCTTACCAGTTCTACGATGCCTGCTATGCGGTGAAGAATGCGTGTTGGACACCTGTCTAGCATTTCCATCAGCTACGCCAACGGATGTCGATACTCTGCTGGTCCCGATAACGGCCCATGCTCTGTGTTGTCCCCAGAGGCTACCAATCCTGATGTCAGCATTCATTGAGATCTCACAGATGCTTCCGGCTGCTGCTGAGGTACGAGAAAGATCTACAGGCACACAGGTAACAACGGACGCGAACTTTGCTGCGGCGCCCTATGCTGGAAGCGAAGCCTCTCATCTCTGTGCAATTAATCTGCTACACAAGGTGTTCCAACTGACACCAACTACAGTGGACGATGTTTGTCTATAGAAATAGATGATCTCATGTTTACACCAGACCCGTAAACTGACTCTGATTCAGCATACAGTGTTCCAGAGATGCAGTAACAATTTGGCCATCATTTTTCAAAACAACTTGGAACTCTACCAAAATTGAACTTTTTCCCATTTTTCGAACGAAAATGGCACTTCAATCTGCTTAAAGTAGAACTAGCCTTATAGTACACACTTCACGGTACTTCCACGGACACTTAGTCATCTTGTGTGTCTAAAATGGTTCATTAATTTGCAAGACATGAAATGACTTTGATTTAAAAAAAAAAAAAAACTTATCGATCATTTTTTTGTCACATGTAAATATTACTGCTTCTTTCATTCCTATTGCATTTTTTTTTAAATATATGCCTGAAATGAAAAGCAATGCTTCAAATGTACAGTACCTTTTGCATTTTTTAATGTTTTTTAAATGCTTTTAAGAAATATTTTTTTAAATATGCGGTACTCCATTTAATGTTTAGCATTTTAAATGTTTAGCATTTTAGTATTATCGTACACACGAAAGTGGAGTGGGTGTTGTATTCCTCTTAGGGTGTCCATAAACGGGCTTTCCAGTATCATGTCCTTATATAGGCACAATTCGCCCTGCCCTTATATAGGCATAAAATCCCAGCCCTTATTTAGGCATTAAACCGTGCACTCCAAATACAGGCATGGTCTCTGACATCCGTCCACCCTAACGTCACAACGAGTTCATGAAGAACAGACCCTTAGGCTGCAGGAGTTTCCCTAGCACAGGACTATTGATTTCTTCAAGGACTCATATATTATGCATGAACCATTATTCCTTAGGGGTTCATTCATGACGTCTTCCGCTGTCTGACTCACGTCAATAATGAACATTCTTAGGTGCTTCTCAGGTATAAATATACCTTCCCTAGCCCCTGTAAATCAGAGGAGACCTCAACTTCAGAGGAGCCCGTTTCCCGGCCTGACGCACTGAGAAGACGCTGTCATCCCTGCACGCAGAGTGTCCAGCTTCCAGTGATCTGACTTCCCTTGCGGGGTGTTGGAGTTCGAGTCTGGCAAAGAGATTCCTACCTCTCTCATTCTCCAGGTATGGAGCTGACTAGAACCTAGAGGGACTCTTGGCATACTAGGCATACTAGGCTTAATATACTCTTAGTACACCACAGTAAGGAATACTTCACCTACTTCTTCCCTCTTCCTACACCTAGGTTGGATTAGGCACTTTGGGGTAGAACTAGTTTAGAAACGCATCGTATGAGTACTCGCATTTTTAGTCTGTGTTATTTATGTAAATGCATATATACTAAAAGATAATGCTATCGCAGTATTATTTATTTCTACTGCTCACACTGTACATTATTTATCTCGCATACTGTCTTGTGATCGTCACAGCACATTTTACTTACACCAGAAACAAGACTGTTCAATAAATCTTTTATTGAAACGCCCGTCTGTTCTTTCTGTGTAACTTTGGAGAAAACTAAGTATGCACGATTGAGCTGAGTGAAATAGTTATCTATTGTTTCCATGACTCTGGGACACGTTCTGATTCTAAAGGGAAACAAAGTGGTCATGTTTTGCGGCTGCCAGAAACTACTCCCTTCTTGTTATCCAAGGAGTTTCTAGTGGCCTCTGAGCTAGCTGGCACAAGTAATTAAGTTTAATATACTCGATAGGGACATACTGACCTTAGTCCTATGTCAAACCTATAGGATATATTATTCCAATGCGCAGAGCCTATTAGGGAAATAGGAGCTACACTACAGGCTGCGTAATGGCTCCTACCTTATTCTCCCTTTTCATCAATGGGATCGCTAAGTTTTTAATGTCTGCCCCTACAGACGCCCCAGTTTTAGCAGGTGCAAAAATCCCTATTTTAATGTTCGCTGACGACACGTTAATTATCTCAAAAACCCCTAGCGGTCTTCAGCGTGCTTTGTTACTTTTTGAGGAGTTCTGTCTTCTTCGGGGCTTGGAAATTGACGTATCTAAAATGAAATTCATGGCCTTCAACCAGCATAGAGCATTCAGAGAAGGCATACTTATTAATAATCGACCCCTGGAACAAGTTAGCGCCTTCACCTATTTGGGAGTTATTTTGCAAAACGAAATGAGGTGGAATCACCAGATTGACATGGCCACATTGAAACATCGGCAACTATCAGGCACCTTACATATTGAGTTCAACACCTCACTCACAAAGCCAGTCAGTCCCGTGCTGCAGATTTACAGCATGAAAGTTGTAAGCTCCGCTCTAGATGGGGCGGAGCTCTGGGGGTACGCGAATCTTTCCCAACTGACTGTTGCAGAAAATAGGTTTTTAAGAAAGATCACCAGCCTCCTTCAAAGCACCCAGTGCACCCTTTGCTCTATGATCTAGGTAAAAAAGCACTGGCTGACATAGCCAGGTTACGTCCCATCCTATACTGGCGAAGAATCTGGTGCACGCCAGAACTGGCAACATATGCTGCAGGTCTCAAAGATCCAATTATGGCGGATTGCTTCCACAAAATAAGATGGTTGCGGGAGCTAAGAGCCTCCCTAGTCAGCATTGGCACTGTTTTCTCACTGCTGACCAGTGGTAAAGTGCAAGTGCTCCTGTAGAAAATGTGTTATGGATTGGTGTTTCCATGATTGGCCTATTTGATTTATGTGGTGGTGGTGACGGGGACAGACTCGCTAGTTGTGGCCTGTGGTCCTGTAACACCCGCCTCCACAAGGGAGTCCTCACTGGAGATGGAGTGTTCCTCAGCTGAGGTGGTTGCTGCTGAGTCCATCGAGTGCCCCATTCCCTCCAAAGGAGATTTTAAAGGAAAAATATTGGGAATTGGTGTTTCAAAATACGCTCAGAAACAGTGATACATCTTCACTGACGGGAGGGTTTTTAGAAGCTAAACCCTGGCCAATTTTGGTGCATTATTGGGATCTAATACTTAAACCACACAATCGTAAGTTGTACTTCCAATTTAGGGTGGGCTCACTACCAATAAGATCATATACAGCAAAATGGGCAGCAACAGGCAACAGTACGTGTCCTTGTCAGCCGCAATCAGAGTAGCTGGCCCACCTATTGTTTGTCTGCCCAGCATATGCTGGCCCCCGTCGAGCGTGGCTTACGCCAATTTGCAGGTTATTGGGTACCAGAAAGAGCAGTGATGCGTTAAGAATATTGCGCACAGATACATCACCCTGCATCGCCATTGCAATAGCTAAGTTTTTGAGATGGACGTGGGTTATTAGAACACACACACTCCCAGCAGACTGATGAATCTTTATTGATATATTGTGTGCTTGTGTAAATGAAGTTGGCTACTTATTTAACACGTATCGCATTAATGAACAGTATATTTTTATATGTCTTCAGCAGCCGAAGGTTGTCTTAGGTATCAATGATTTACCAAGTCTCATGAATTGAATCTGGTTTTATCTGTCTTATCCGTTTTAGTCTTTTTAACTGTATTGTATGTGTTTTACTATTGTTCGCGTCAGCCTAGAAATATTCTTAACAATGTTTTAAACTTCTCTTAGTCATTATGTACCACGCTAAGAAATATTTCCATTATTATGTATTGTGCTTTTATGACATAGCTGTCGAATAAAGCTATTTGGATTGGATTGGAATGTTTGGTATCAAACATCATGTATTAATGAACCCACACTGATGCCAGTGTTGGATTTATTAATGCATGCACACTGAGTGCACCTTAGAGGTGCCCCATGAAAACCTACCAGTCTCTGATGTGTTGATTGACTGGTTCTTGCCAGTCTGCCACCAGATACGAATTTCTGACCACCAAGGGTGAGGGTCTTTGCTCTCAGGAGGTCAGAAATAAAGCGTGCTCAGGAAGAGAGTGTTCACACCCTCTCCCACAGGATGACTGATGAATAGCATTCCAAGACAGGGGAGCTTCAAAGAAGCCACTGCCTTTCAAATGTGAATCTGGCTCCCCTCACAGGAGAGGACGCCGACCTTCTTTGTCCAAAGCCCTTTGGCACCTGGACAAGCGGGAAAAGTAGCTAGTCAGGGAGGCATGCCCGCCCTCAGACTAGTACCACCCCTAAGGTGGACTTCCTGAAGTGGATATAACTTTTCAGAGTTGGCCTTCTTGAAGATTGCAAACTTAGGAATTCTGGGACAGGGTTATGCCCACTTCCCACAAAGTGGTCATATAGGGGGCGAAGTGATCTCAAGGGTAGGTAGCCCATTGGCTACTACTCTACACTCCCCTAGTGCCCTAAATTCAGTGTTATGGGGAGCCCCTGGCACCAGAAAGCAGATCCTGCTGACCTGAAAGAAGAAGACGGATGTGAAGAGTTGCAAAGAGCAAGAACAGAAGATTCAGCAACTGACTTGGTGCCAGCCTGTCTGCTGACTTCGACAATTGCACTGAAAGCTGACTTGTCCTGCAGCTGCTGTGTCTCCAAAGCCTGGGAGGCCCACCAGTACTTCACCCAGGAGCCAAAAACTCCCACTGCACAGCGGACCTCTTCCCCTTCATCCTGCAGGTACTAAAGACTGAGCTGTGAGGCTCTAAGAATGCAGAAATACGACGCCGCAACTCACCAGTGAACCCGAGCCTCCTAGCCCAAGTTGTAGTGGGCTAACCATGCCAACATGGTCCACAGACCCTCCAGACTCGAAGCCCACCTTGGGTTTTCCCACTGTGGACATCTCGATGACTCCTACAGCCTCTGTTCACAGGCCCCCTCTTCTGCAACTCATCCTAGTAAGACAAACCTGACACCTAAAGACACCTCTGCACCCATGGCCCATGGAGAGGAGGACCAAAGGTGTCCCTGCGATCCCAAGCATCGTGAGGCCTGAGCCCCCCTGTTGGTTCAGCCTGACCAGCTTCTCAGTCAAAGCCTGCAGCCTCTTTTTACAAAGACCGATACCCATTGACCCTCCATTGGGCACCCAACACTGTTTTGCACCCCTGCACCCAGCCGCCCTAGTGCTACTGGTGGTGTCTGGCTGGAGTTGCCTTGGACCTTGCCATCCACTCACCTTAAGTCCCGGAGATTGGTCTCATATGTCGTCCTTGTTTTTCCTCCCATAGGATTACATTGCAGCTTCTGAAAAATGCATTGTCGACTTTTTAAATGCAAAAGTGTTTCTTTTGAAAAACATACTTACCGGAGTGTATTGATTCTGGTGCCTAAATATATATAAAGATACATGTTATTTTTTTAATTGGTGTGGATCACCTTATTGAGTTGTGTGCATCATTTATTGACTATTGTGTGTATTTGCAGATGTCTAACACTCCTCTCTGATAAAACTAAGGCTGCTCGACCACATCACCACCTAAAAGAGCGCCTTGAGATTGCTAGAGAAAGCCCCTGTCCACTCATAAGTGAACCTCTGGACTCTTTGCACGATATGTCATTTTGATATATCATATAAAGAACCAACTTCCTACAATTGATTTGATATTAACAAGATTCCTACTACTTTTCTACGAATAAACTATGACCAAATAAAGATGAACTACTAAAAGAGTTGAATTAATAACCCCCTTAAAACTTTCCTAACTGTCTTCGTTGACTGACACCTATATATATTGATTATTGATGATAAATTGTTGATATTGATCATTTGATTTCTCTTCTCGCTTCAAGGGCCAAAGTCTGTTGGCCTGACCAAGTGAGGATTAGGCTCGGAGAATGGTAAACCTAATACTTTAATTTTACCTCATTCTCGCTCCAAGAAACTTTACATTAAATATAATCATTCAATGAAATGACATAAATATGGTATGCCATCAGTTCCGTTAAGGAACTGCCCATTTATCACTCATATCTGAGACCAAGCATCTGTACTCTTTCGACAAGATATCTCCTTAAGTTTGAATGCTATATGCTGCTAACAGATAGTGTAACAAATTGAATTGTGTCTGAAATTGGTTCCTAGACAAACAAATGGTGCCACACTAATGTCTATTTGCCTAATGGAACAACCGTTGAAGTAGAATTAGGAGCTGATCCAGACTTTTGAAGTTGACTTAAAGCTCACTGGCCAGCAGAGGCCTTCAACATAGTGGAGGACTGCCTTCTTTATTTGGAGATCTGCATGGAGGGAATCTCTGTGGCAGCATTGCATCCGCCAGTGAAGTTGCCACACTGTATGCAGAACTGAATCTCACTGAGTGTCCATGTTTTTTTGAGCTCACTTGCATATAGGTTTTACCCGCTCTTAGGAGACTTTTTTTTTATTTCCATGCCTCGGTCTATCATACCTCACACAGTGGACACATCAAGGGGAAAATCAGTGGTCCCACCCTAGATAGGGCAGTTATCCCACCACTACGATCTGTGAGATTGTCAGATTGGGCGATCTCCTCAGGAGCAGATGACTTTTCACCAAATCCCTCCGACCGTAGCCAGCGTCAATAAATAAAACACTGAATCTGGCTCCAGACTGGGGGAAAGGGGAAGTGGAAAGACAAAACAAGAGAGACTGCCTCAGGACACGGTTCTTCTTCTGAACTTCACTTGTGAACCCTAAAAGAGATAAGCACAACCTAATACTTCTCCCTACTCTCTTCTTAAACTAACACAACAATTGTTTTTCTTCTTTATTTCTTTTTACCTGTGTGTATATGAGAACTGCCCTTCTCTATGTAGTTTTGTCTTAAATCGTTATTTGATCAACTGCAAGAACAAACTTCCTTTTTCTTTTAGTATGGATTGATGGTTAGAAGAATGATATACTTTCAGTTGGTACAACGATTATTAGTTCATTCATTAGTAGATAGACTCTTCATGCATGCTACTAACACACTTTAGAAATTGAAAACGAGCTCCTTGTAAAGATGTAATTATTAAGCCTGAAGTTGAAATTCGGAGCTGCTGAAGAGTTGAACGCTGATATTATATTCCATTTGTCAGTCTAGTAAAGTCTCACAAAACTAAATCGTTTCTCAACAGCTGTGGCTTAAGTTCCTTAAACTGCGACAAGTTCTGCCAGAATTACGAAGGTTAGCTGCTGAAACTTGAACTGTAGTTCCCAAATATTAGTTCATAAATACCATGCCTTAGAAATAAATAGACACGCTTACTTGAGATACTTCGAGCCGGCTTCTCTTCACAGAAACCAGACTCGTCACTTCTTTGACTCACTGTTCTCTCTCAATGCGAAGCAGGACTGAAACGTTACCGCTGAAATAAATTCAAAAGGTCAAGAATTTTCCTTCACAAATGAACATAAATAGCCTCATAAACTTCCCTGAGAATATAGGCTGAAATGCGCTGACTTCTGTTCTCGTCAAATCTTTTTCACAAGCAGAGTGCTGAGGGGAAACGTCCATCAACTGTAGTTTTACTGTTGAAGTGCGCCGCGCGGAGCTCGCGCAGGCACATTGAAATCACCGAGATGTCTCGAGACAAAACAACTAGACCGCGCACCTTAGTAGGAAGTAAGCGTAAATGGTCTTTTTTGCAAGAGAAGGGAATCTCGCAATCCATATAAAATGGATCGCAGGGAAGCCTTCCAGCTGTGGCCCAATCGCCTCCAATGCGGATATTTGGCCAATTGCTTTCTTTTGGAAAGTAAAGTAGAATGCGTAGAAGTAACACAGGAGCAGTTTAGAGGGTTCTTGACAGTACTCCCCTCCAAAATGCGTCCCCTCAACCTTGGCTTTGTTGGATTGGCTTTGTGAAAGTCTCGAATTAATTTTGGAGCATGAACGTTAGCATGAGGTTCCCAAGACCTCTCTTCTGGACCAAAATTCTTCCAGTCGATCAAATAATACCATTTGCCTTTCCGAAGGTTGAGTCTAAAATCTTGTGAACCTCATATTCCTCTAATGAATCTAGCAAAACTGGCTTTGGAGGTGAATGTATTCTCAAATGAGGTGGGCTTTTCTTAAGTAAAGAAACATGAAATACTGGATGCACTTTAAGATAGGTGGGTAAGTGAATCTTAACTGTCACTGGATTTAGCATTCTATCTACCTTAAAAGGACCAATGAATCTAGGTTGGAATTTTCGGTTTTCTTTTAGCCTGAGATTTTTGGTAGACCACCAGACCTTATCCCCTGACTTAAAAACTGGACTCTCTCTCCTTCTCTTATCAGCCTGAGATTTATAGGAATTCTTAGCCTTGATTATATTTTCTTCTGCTTGAGTTAATGTATTCTGAATCTGTTTTACAAACTCTTCTATAGCAGGAACTGAACCTTCTTCTTTTCAATTATAAAACTTGGGTGTCTACCATAGTTTAGATAGAAAGGAGAGTATCCTGTAGAGGAATGCTTAGCGTTATTATAAGCAAATTCTGCAGCCCACACTAACTCTGACCAACCAGCCTTCTGATCTAACAAATAGAGCCGAAGATATTGTTCAAGGTCTTGATTGACCCTCTCCGTCTGTCAATCAGTTTCAGGATGAAAACTGGTGGAGTAGCGGGCGTCAATCCCTAATCTCTTAGTGAAAGCCTTCCAGAAGTGGGAAACAAATTGTGAGCCACAATCTGAAACTAAAACTTTTGGAATTCCATGCAATTTCACAATGTGATGTGTGAACAATTGTGCCAATTGAGATGCTTGAGGAATACTTTTTAACGGAACAAAATGTGCCATTTTAGAAAATGTGTCTACCATGACACAGGCTAGGGTCAATGCACTTCTGAAAAAAACTAATCTTGACCCTGAGTAATGGGCTAATTATCGACCCATATCTCTGCTACCAGGAATCAGCAAACTAGCTGAGAAGCATGTTAACTCTACAATCTCAGCATTTCTGGAAAATAATAACTGCCTTCACCCCACGCAGACAGGTTTTAGAACCCAACAGGGCATGGAGACGGCTCTTATGGCCGTGATAGAGGAATCTAGAAAAATTCTTGATGATGGAGGCTGCGCTGCCCTTATTTTGTTAGACCTTAGCGCAGCCTTCGATACTGTTAACCATCAACTAATGATGCAAAGACTCAG
Source organism: Calotriton arnoldi (assembly GCA_963921515.1). NCBI lineage: Eukaryota > Metazoa > Chordata > Amphibia > Caudata > Salamandridae > Calotriton > Calotriton arnoldi. Next base: position 1,978,378 of record CAWUFW010002952.1, read on the forward strand.
GGAGGTGGGAATGGCTGGAATTGCCTTGAACTGGCTTCAGTCTTTCCTTAAAAATAGACTCTTCACAGTTTATGAAGAGGATGTTGCTTCAAAGCAGATTCCTCTTATGTGTGGTGTCCCTCAGGGATCCTCCCTAAGTCCTACCATGTTTAACATCTACATGAGTTCTCTGGCAGAAATGGTGTGTCCATGGGGGATACAGATCGTCACTTATGCTGATGACACCCAACTGGTGGTATCCCTCAGCCAGCAGGACAAATCTGACCCTGGTATAACCCTATGTCTTGAGAAGATTTTCGAATGGATGGACAAGTCATTTTAAAACTGAATGGAGCAAAGACAGAACTTATGCTCCTTGGCCACTCTGCCCCCTTAATATAGATTCTCTATGGCCTAGTTGCCTAGGCCCTCCACCTGTCCTGAAAAAACAGATCAAGAGTCTGGGAGTGTGGCTTGACTGCAATCTGGACTTTAAGGAACAAGCTCGCAAAGTCGCAGCCAACTGCTATGGACTCCTAAGGATGATCAGAAAGATTCTTCCTCTTCTCCCTTTTGTTGCCAGACGGTTATTAGTTAAGGCACTGATACTCTCACGGTTGGACTATGCTAATGCATTCTATCTGGGAGCCCCCCAGGGCACGACTAAGAGACTGCAAACCGTTCAGAATTGTGCAGCCCGCCTATTACTGAACATTCCCAAACGTAGTTCAGCCAAACCAGCCCTTACTACTTTGCATTGGCTCCCCATCCAGGAAAGAATTAAATTCAAAGCAATGTGCATTGCCCATAAAGCTATCTCCGGGAAAGGCTCTCCAATGATTCACTCTATGGTGCAACTCTATCGCCCTAATAGGGCCTTGAGATCTGACAACAAACGATTACTCGCAGTTCCCAAGATCAAGCGATCACGAACTGGTGGTCGGCGGTTCTCATATAATACAGCTAAGTTTTGGAACCAACTCCCCAACCACATACGTCTGGAATCCAATCACCTTAAATTCAGAAAGCAGCTTAAAACTTTCCTCTTCCCTCTTCCCTTGATCTGCTTACAGTCTAAATAGGCGCCACAGTAAGCGCTGGGATGCCCATGGGTAGCCATGCGCTATATAAATGTGTATTCATTCATTCATTCATGACTAAAATAGTAGTGAATCCCTGACTAGGAGGAAGGTCCACAATCAAGTCCATGGACACTGTGTGCCAAGGGTGAGGTGGAGTAGGCATTGGCATCAATAACCGTTGCAGAGCCAAACGATCTGATTTCCCTTTTAAGCATCTCTCACAAGTGGACACATACTGTCGTATCTGCGGTTTCATGTTAGGCCACCAAAAATTTCTCTCCACCAACTCCATGGTTTTTTGTATTCCTTTGTGTCCAGGAAGTAATTCATCATGACAAGACTTCAATGCTCTTTCCTGAAGCTCCTTGGTAGGCAGGTACAACTGATCACCTTGATATGGAAGACCTCTCCTAATTCTTCTTTCTGATTGCTCCTTCACCCAATTTGGCTTTTCTTCAGATGACATTGCCTTTTTGATTTCAGTTGAAAAGTCTGTACTGAGAGTGGCTAACACAAACTTCTCCTCTGGAATTATAGTTTGCTTTTCTGGTCTTGATTCTGAAAAATCTGAATTTATTCGGGAGAGAGCATCAGCTTTAATATTATGCACTCCGGGTCTAAAGGTAATCACGAAATCAAAATCCGCAAAAAACAATGACCTACGTAATTGCCTGGCAGTTAATGTGCGAGCAGACTTGAGAAACTGTAAATTTCGGTGGTCCGTGAACACAGTGACCTTGTGCTTAGCCCCAAGCAAATAATGTCGCCATTCCAAAAAGGCACATTTGACCGCTAACAACTCCTTGTCAGCGACTGAATAATGACATTCTGGAGGAGTCAATTTCCTAGAGTAATAAGCCACAGAATGAAGTTGACCAGTGTCCCTGTGTCGCTGAGATAAAATTCCACCTAGTGCCACATCCGAGGCGTCAGCTCCAACGTAAAATGGCTCCTCAGTTCTTGGATGCAGTAAAATGGGGGCCTGAGTAAAAGATCTCAGGACGCTGCTTTTCCCGTTCTCTGCTGGCCATTTTGGGGACACTGCCACAAATCTTCAACACCCTGGTGGGAGCACCATCATAGGGTACAACACTGCTGCATTGCTCCCCATCGTTGCCGCAGGTCCGCACTAAGCCCTGGTGGGACTCCAAGTCCCAGGGTGCCCTGCGTGCTAACAGCTGACACAGGTGCAGGTGTGTGGGCAGGAGCTCAATCTGCGCTTATTAGCGCTGCCACTCTTCTCGCGGCGCGGGACTCAGGACGCTGCTTTTCCCGTTCTCTGCTGGCCATTCTGGGGACATTGCCACAAATCATCAACACCCTGGTGGGAGCACCATCATAGGGTACAACACTGCTGCATTGCTCCCCATCGCTGCCGCAGGTCCGCACTGAGCCCTGGTGGGACTCCAAGTCCCAGGGTGCCCTGCGGGCTAACAGCTGACACAGGTGTGTGGGGAGGAGCTCAATCTGCGCTTATTAGCGCTGCCACTCTTCCCGCGGTGCGGGACTCAGGACGCTGCTTTTCCCATACTCTGCTGCCACTCTGGGGACACTGCCATAAATTACCAACACCCTGGTGGGAGCACCATCATAGAGTACAACACTGCTGCATTGTTCCCCATCGCTGGCGCAGGTCCGCACTGAGCCCTGGTGGGACTCCAAGTCCCAGGGTGCCCTGCGTGGTAACAGCTGACACAGGTGTGTGGGGAGGAGCTCAATCCGTGCTTATTAGCGCTGCCACTCTTCCCGCAGCGCGGACGCGCACGGCGGCACCCGGGCCAAGCCCTGGCGAGGGCGGGCCCGTCCTTGCCCATCAGTGACCGGAGGTGGCCAGGCCGGGCTATTCCCCTTTCATCTGCCAACAGTAAACAAAGCATATCCCTGCACACTGTATGCCTTCCCAAGTAAGTGCTCTCGGGTAGGACTGAGCTTGAATAGCGGCATCAGGCCTCTGAAACTGTTTTGTTCCCTGCGCCAACAGTGGCTGGGGAGGCTTCCTTGGGCGATTTTATTTTAGTCTTATTATTTTAATTCTGATCATGGGGAGAAGGAAGGGAGCACCTTCTGGTTCACCCCCAGGCACGCCAAAGGGCACTATTGACTCATTTTTAATTAAGGCAGTGGGTGCAATTACTAAAGAAATTGACAAAGCAGAGAGACGGCTCTCGCTGGGCAGATCTGGAACAGCGGTGCCAACAATAGAAGAGGACCCGGCACTGGTAGCAGGCAACGTGGAGGGTATATGGAGCGGTAACTGCGCTGAGCCTGAGTCTGAGTCATGGGCAGGGGGAGGAAGTACAAGAGATCCCCAACCTAAATGAGAGCCCCAACATGAGTTCGGAAGCCGAGACAGCCGGGCAGACCACAAGGAGCAGGGCTGCGATCTCATACTAGCCACTCCGTGGACCAGAGCGGTCCACCAGCCCCAAAGAGACAGCGGAAGATACAAAAGAAAACAGCACCTAAGCTACCGAAGGAAAATTTTAAAGATCCAGACTTAAGGGCGCCATGGGTCCAGGAAAGGATGCAGAAGAACTCTGGGGGTCTCTCAAGGACAAAATTGTGACATTGGTGGCTGGCCTCCTAAAGGACTTTTTAAGTGAACTATCAAATACGGTCACCGATATTAAGGTTTCCCTGTCAAATATTGAGAAAGTTTTGCCACAGGCTGCTCACTCGAGCCAGGATATTGTATCAAACCTTATTTGCCATAAACAAACAGGCTTGAGTGTTATGTTAGGTAGAGAAACAGGCACTGAGTCTCAGCCTCCATCAGTGGCCACGGATAAAACAGGGCTGGGGGACGGAGGTGCCAGGGGGTTGGCAATCCAGAGGGCTGACCCGTTGACCAAAAATAGTAGGGAACCGACTGAAAGAGGAGATCGGGAGGGGTCCCTGCCTCTGGGGGGAGGTAGGGGTCCCAGTGGCATCTCTCAACCTGCCCATTACTCACAATCCTTGCCAGTCATAGACCTCCCACCAGCATGCTGTCCGTATACGGTGGTATTAGTGGGGGTACCAGGGCACGACAGCACACATGAAGAGTCCAGCCCCCAGTTGATAAATAAGGTCACCCACTGGTTAGGGAAACACTTTGAGTTTAATAGTTCAGACCTTAGACATATCCTGATGGCGAGAAGGGTTGCGTGGATTGGAAGGTCTAAGAAACTATTTGAAGGGGATTGTGTTATTGTCACATTGAGGCATCCGTCAATGGCCCAGAAGATTTTGTTCTCATCCTCACAATCATTTATGGCAGATTCTGGGATTAAACCAGTACCATTGGGCTTCTTCTACAGACCCTTGTCCAAACTTACATCCCCCAGGGCATGGTCAGACAGGAAGTAGGCCCAAGTTGGAGAGGGGCCCCTCTGCAGTTAAGAAATGCATTCGCCCCATTAAGGGACTTGAATGATATAGATTGACTTGCAGAGGGGGGTTGCATGGTAAGACTGGAGGGCACTCAGATAAAACATATTAAGGCCCATGGGGGGAGCGAGACGGCCGACGCTGTGGGAATAAACGATATCTGCTGTGAACACAGGGACCTAGGGGTAAATAGGTCAGTTAGCCCAGAGGGTGACATTATTAAGGTCCCAGGCTCCCAGGTGAAATGTAATTTGGATGATCTAAAACTCATCTCTTGGAACATGGCAGGTTTGTCGAGTAAGTTCCAGGATGAGCAGTGGCTCCGCTATATTAAAAAATTTGATATAATAGCCGTCCAGGAAACATGGGAGCCAGCTAATATATTTTTTCTAGAAGGGTATAAAACCTTTTTCTGCCCAGCAAGAAGATCAAGTGCAGGAAGAGCGAGTGGGGGCCTAATCATATTTGTCAACCTAAAGATACAGGGGAGGTGGAAGTTGATCCCTTGGGAGTCGGAAATATTACAGGGCCTAACATTTGTTAGTAAGAGCTACCGCTTGGTACTTATTAATTTTTATAATGCTCAGCCGAACTTGCTGGGATCAAAATCCTTCGAGGAACTAAGCATTTGCTTAGGGAAATTACAATCTGAAGGACGGGTCCATGCGCACTTAATAGTAATGGGAGATTTTAATTGCCATTTGAGTCCTAATTTGAGGGTGACTGAGTGTGACTGGCAGGCATGCACACTAAATAAAGGGCCACATATGGAGCACACGAAGTCAGGAAGGGAGCTGACCGTGCTCTTAAATACTTTTGGGCTGACCCACACAATGGATTTGATTACTGGCCACTCGGACATATCTGTGCCCCCGACGTATAAGAGCAGGGGCTGCGCGTCATACATTGATTTTATTTTCGTTTCTCAATCTGTGAGGAGATTTATTACCAGCTTTAATATCAGGCACAGTGCATTTAGTGACCACAATCCGGTAACCTTATCACTTGTTGCTCCTCAGCCGCATTCTGTTTCGCACACCCCGTCGGGGGAATTGATCTCTGCAACGGATCATGGAAGACGGTTACGTTGGGCACAAGTGGACACAGTTGCTTTCAAAAAGTCTCTTTTTAGGAGAGGCCAGCAGGAAATTCAGAACTGTCTGGATTTAGATATGCAGGGCCAGCATTTAATCCAGATGTTCTCAACCATTGCGCAACTAGTGGATAGCCTTCTAAAAGTCCCTGCATGTACACGCCTGAGTGATACGCCCAGATGGTTTGATGGGCATTGTTCAAAGGCCCTTAGAGCCCTAAAGGTGGCACTTAAACAATCACCCAGAGACAGGGGGCGGATTACGGTCTGCCGTAAAGCGTATAAACAGGCAGTCAAGACTAGGAAACGCCAACTCCAATCGAAGGCTTGGGAGGACCTAGAAGAAGCCGCGGAGCTTAAGGATTCCGCCCGATTTTGGAAGGTTATAAACAGTCCATGCTTTAAAGAGTCAAACAGTCCATCCCTATCCCATAACATCTTACTGGAGCAATGGTTGGCTCACTACGAGGGCTTGTACAATCAGCCCCTGAGAGGAGTTGAGCCACAGTTACAGATTGAGACTGAGAACTGGCCCTATCTCTTTTTCCTTAGACGAGCTGAAACTAGGAATAGACTGTCTCACGAGTAATAAAGCCCCAGGACCAGACGGGATTCCACCTGATTTATTCCGTAGTAACCCAGAGGTATGGGCACCTATTCTGGCAAGAGTAATAAATGTGTCAGTCGCAACAGAAATGCCTCCCTCGTGGTCCATGGCAACCATCGTCCCGATATTTAAAAAAGGAGATAAGGACAGCCCACATTGTTACCGTCCAATATCGCTCATTGACGTAACTGTGAAGGTCCTGGGTAGAGTGGTGCTAAATAGGTTATCTGACTGGGCAGAGACCCACGGTATTATAACAGATGTTCAATATGGGTTTGGCTCGGGCAAATCCACAGTTGCACAATGCTTAAACCTTTACTTAATTAGCGCGAAGTACACCTTAGCGAAAGGCGGGGCGCTTTACCTCGCCTTTATGGACCTCAGCGCAGCATTTGACTGTGTGAATCGAACCAAATTATGGAAGCTCATGGGAACATTGGGGGCGGATCAGGCACTAATCAACATACTTATGGTTTTACACTCCAACACTTCTGCCACAGTAAGATACACGCAAGAGGGGAAGACCACAGATTACTTTAGATGCTCAAGTGGGGTTAGGCATTTTAGCTCCTTTTTTATTTACACTTTATATTAACGGTCTTGAAGCGGCACTAACTGCATTACAAGCTGACTCCCCTAAAGTAGGTTTAAGACCAGTCCCTGTCCTACTTTACGCAGACGATGCGGTTCTCCTTGCTCGCACGCCCAAGGCCTTGCAGATCCTATTAGAAGGGTTTGTGGCATTTATGAAGGACTTGGATTTGACACCCAACTTCTCAAAATCCTACATAATGGAACTAGGGAAAAGGAGCAGGAAGGTGAACCATTATGTAGCCGGTACACACACATTGGGGAAAGTACCGGCCTTCTCATACCTTGGTATCTTGTTCAATGAAAAACTGAACTTTCAACAGTTAGTAGAGAGTAAGCGTTTAGGCCTAGTAAAATCTACGGGAGCAAAATACATCTTTTGCCCATAGGCTAGGCAAGTGGTCACCGGCGACAATCTTAAAACTGTATAATTCATTCTGTAGCTCAAAAACGCTATACGGAAGTGAAGTGTGGGGTTTCACTGGGATAAGTGAACTACAAAGTGAGGAAAATAGGTACTTTAGGCGTTTGTTGAGAGTCTCCCAAAGCACCCTCTCTTTTATTGCACATGAGGAGTTGGGAATTAAGTACATTTCGGACCTGGTGAAGGTGAAACCCCTTTTGTGCTGGGTGAATACGTGGACCAATGAGGAGACAGGCTTTAACAGACAAGTAACTCAAGACTGCCTGTCCCTGGATCACGTGTTAAAAATCCCGTGGCTAAAATACATAAAAGACTCCTGACCATGCTGGGCAGGGCAGACTTATTTTCGTGCCCGACCAAGGTGAGCACACTGGACAAAGCTCTTATTAAAGACCAGTTTCTCAAACTAATTGGGGCTCAAAGGGAGGAAACTGAATTAAAAAAGCCCTCGGTCAGGAAATATATTTTGGTTACGTCAACACAAAGCATAGAACCATACCTAGCTATTATAGCCAGTGCTCACGATAGATTCTTAATCACACGGTTCAGATTGGACTTGTTACATCACTTACTGGCTGTCCCGGCAGGGTATACAGCATCTTTAGATCAAAGGGGCCCTGTGGCTGCGACAACAAGTCTCCATAGGACACCCTCCACTTTGTTCTATTGTGCCCGTATTATTCATTTCCGAGAAGAGTGTATCTCAAGTGGCCTTTTAAGGAAACATAAGTTCAAGCATGCCCGGGTGGCCTTACTGTTCTTAAAATTGTGCTCTGATGTTTTTACATTATCATGTGTTACGAATTTTGTAAGATCTGTCCTAAAGCTAAGAAATACGAGGGGCTTATAAAAGGAGGAGACTCTTGATTATTTAGCCGATAAGTGGGGACACCAGTTGGTGCTCGTCTTTTTTAGTGTTTTTATTGTTTTTATAAATATCTTAATATGTTTATAGTAGTGCTTTATAATTTTGCGGTGTCCCGACTGGCCTATAATATATATGATGATCAAAGTACTGTAACGTTGTATTGTTGAGTATGTATCTTTTATGGTCATATTTTTTTAATGCCGAATAAAGATCATTATCTAAAAAAAAAAAGGAGCCTCTTGGTAGATTTGTTTCAATTTCAAGGCAATGGGAGAGGGTAGGCCCTTAAATGTAACTTCCATCTATGTGCCCCCAAAGCTACATTCCTCTACCTTGACCGACTTGGTCCCACACATCTTAACTTTCCGGAGTGATATACTTGAAGGGGATTGTAATGCGGCCATACTTGAGGACCTCGATCGGCTACACCCGGTAAGGGGGCGTCACCCCCCTGTTAAGCTTCTGACCAAGGAATTTTAGATGCCATGGGATTGATCGATATATGGCGTATATGCAATCCTACAGCTAGACAATACACCTTTCACTCAGGGGTACATGGGAGTATGTCACGTGACTATCTCTTTTGTAAGCCACCCAACTTTCCAAATTTGGCAAGATTACTTTTCTCCCCAGAGTCTCTCCGACCTCCCGATCGTGACCTATTACGGTGGTATATGGCCTCCCACTAGTCACGAAATGGTGCTCAATCCATGGTATCTTCGCATACAAAGCGATAAGAGAGATAAATTGACCAAAGGCCACCCAAAATTATTTTACTGAAAATAAGGGCTCAGTAGACTCTGATGTAATATTGTGGGAGGCAGCAAGGTTGTGGTCGAGGTTGCGGGTGGCAGCAGTGGCAGGACACAAGAAAGAGAAGCGTAAACAGCTAGAAGATATAGAGAGAGGTAAGACTACTTGAAGCAGACATGGTTACATCTACATCCTCCGACGCCTCACATAAATTGGCTATTAAACAAGGAATAGAGATATTAGGAAAGATGCACGCCAGAATTCAATATCGTGCCCTCAACATCGTATATACGACATCGGTGATAAAGCCAGCAAGTTATTAGAATATGATTTGGATAAGAGAGGTTAGCCAATAGGTGGGTAGCGGAAATTTCAGACTAGCAGGCACCCGTCATCACAATAGATTCGGGATTGCGGAAGCTTTTTGCTAGTCATTTTAAAACTGTTTATGACCTAAGCTCACATCAACCCAAGACGGCGGCGAATTACTTTCACGCTACCTTTGCCACAACTGGACCCCCAGAAGTGACTTAGTCTTGAGCTAATCTGACTCCTGAGAAGAGGTGTCCAAGGGCGATAGGCGCGTTACAATCCGGGAAAAGCTATGGGCCGAGTGGCCTCCCAATCGAGCTCTACAAATCTACGGCCTCCAGTTATTTCACCATTTTAGTGCGCATGTATGGCGAGTGTGACCGAGGGTACTCTGCCTGAAACGCAGAGATTAGCCAATATTGTTGTCATACATAAGGGCAAACCCGGATTGTTGCTCCCGTACAGACCTATCTCCTCTTGGGCCCAGAGGTCAAGATATTAGCTAAACTGTTAGCGCAGTGTCTCACCCTGTCTCCATATATTGATTCACCCAGATCAATCTGACTGTGCCAGCTAAAGCACTGCGCTTAATCTTCGCCGCCTGTTCGAGTCTGGGCCGGGCCTCCACCTATTCAAGGAGGACTTGGTGATCATGTCTTTAGACGCAAAGATGGCCTTTGATATGATTGAGTGGCCTTTCTTGTTTGCTGCTTTGGAGAGATATGGTTTTGGCAGGTTCTTATCTTGGGTCGTCTACTCTACTCGTGCCCCACAGCGCAGTTATGGTAAGCGGCAGATCGGCAATTTCGAGCTGGGTAAAGGCACAAGGCAGGGCTGCCCTTTGTCACCTCTTCTTTTGCCTAGCCCTTGAGCCTCTGGCCATATGGATTAGAGGATCCTTGATTCGTGGACTCAACAGTCTTTGGACTGGAAGGATAAAATCTCCTCTATCTTTGTGACATTTTACTTTATCTGTGGCCGAGCCCGGTTTTCGATCCATCGCGTGCTTTCATATTTTGCTCTTTTTCCAGAAATATTCTGGTTAGATTATCCCAACTGGGACAAATCCTGGTCTACGTCCTGAGTGGAGAGCACCCC